>CM071928.1:10648932-10881137 GCA_016081115.2 Rehmannia glutinosa
TATTAGTAATAAGCCAAAATAATAATAATAATAATAATAATAATAATAATGACTAGGATGATGAACAAAAAGAAGATAAAGTTAGTTGAAGAATTGATTATTAGCTTAGTTGGATTGATAATTATATTATATAATATTTGGGGTTATTAATTTTTTAGTACGTGACCTTGTAGACACTTTCTTTGGTTTTGTTTGACATTTCCGAGTTACCAATTTAGTACACATACTTCACATTCTTTTTATAAATTGATACCTATTCACTTTTTAGGACGGAAATGCCCCCAAGATTTTTTTTTTAATTTTTGTTAAAAAGTTAAGTTTTAAATTTTAATTAGAATGATTAAATTTAAAATTTTAATTTAATTAATAATAACTTATTATTATTATTTAAATTAAATTATTATATTCTTAATTGTAAAAATAAAATAAATTAAGTTAATTATATTTTAAAGTTCGATGAAAAAATAATTAAAAGTTAATATATTAATAAAAAAATTGCTATAATTTTCTTATTTATTATCTTAATTTTAATTTTTAAAATTAGTTGAGTAAATTAATTTATCTTTTCGATTAATTAAATTTTAATTTATATTTATTAATTTACTAATTTAATGTAATTAATTTAATTTCTTCTAAAATTTGATTAATATTTTTAGAAACTTCTTTTTATTTTTTATTAATTAAATTAATTAAAATTTTAATTGATTTTATAATTTAAATAAGTATACACAAAAATTCATTTTGAGTATACTTTTGTTTCTTGGGGGCATTTTCGTTTCTTAAGAGTGAATATGTACCAATTTATAAAAATATGAAGTATGAGTATTAAATTGGAATCTGTAAAATGTCATGCAAACAAATGCAGTCAACAAAGTGTCTATTGCCCGTCTTAAAGAATCAATAACCCTATCATTAATAATGTAGGAGGAGTTTTGCTTTTCCCGGCCCTTGACTTATATTTCTGCAAAATTTAATTTTGATTGCCTAGAAAAAGTGGCATGAGATCATTTAAAATTGTAGTTTGGTTCAAATTCTGAAAACCTGATTAACACAAACAAATATTGGTAATTGAAAAAAAAAGTATTCGAGAATTATGGTTGGTCAAAAATTAAGTGCGATTGGATATGCTTTCATTTTGAAAATTTTTATTTTGCTAAAGAATAGTGGTAAAAAAAATTGGAAGAAAAAAGATGAATTTTGAGAGTGCGATTGGACGTGAGATGAAAAGTAATGATGAAAGTTGATTTGATTTAAACATAGTAAAATAATGATTGAATATGATTGGTAGTTAGAAATGTGTGAGTGGGTGAATAGTGAAATTTGTGGGAGAATGTGTAATATTGATTAGTTTTTGTGAAAAAATGTATAGATGTGATTGATAAGAGAAAAAATGAGAAAAAATAAAAGTGAGAGAATAGTATATTTTTTGAAAATGTTCATAAACAATCGCATATTTGGTTAAAAAAAATTCTCCAGTGGAACGGAAATGAACTCTCTTCCACATCCAATCGCAACCTAACTTTTTTTGTTCGTTTTTATTCCATTCATTTACTTAGGCATTTAAAATGTACAAAATAATTTTAGTTTCATCTTTGCCAACTCTTAATCACTAACGAAAAAATTCTCAAAAAAATAAAAAAACTACAAAAGAAAAATGAAAAAAATCCAGAAATAATATTGTAATCTGACAGTTGAGGCAATCTCATATAACGATCAGTGATAATGACGTTAGGCATATATAATTGTTTTAAAAGCATATATAGTGGTTGACTGAGAACTAAAACAAAAAGTAGTTAAACCTAAAAGATATTTTCATGACCTTATTGAGTTGAAATATTGTCAATATGACTATTAAAGATGAAGACATTCTTCTAATTCATTTACTAAAACAATGAGAAACAAATAAAGGCAAAGTTGACATTAGTTCATGTAATAAATCTTTCAGTTTGGTATTGTATTTAGTGTTGCCTGTCCAAATATTAGACATTGTATTCATAGTAGGCGTGGTAACCTAAGACTGGAATAAAGCATTTTTTAAAGGTTCCTTCTCTAGGCCCATGGCCATTACAAATAATTGCTACTCTTGCGGTGACCACGAGTGTTTTAAAAATTGGATGGGATCGGACAGTTCAATCGGTAGGACCAGTCCAATTAGGCAACAAAAATTATTTTTATGATTGAACCGGCCATAAAGCGGTATCAAACACGGTTTCTTAGTAATCTTAGGTTGCATTTGATTATTTGAATTGAAGGATTAAGATTTGAGCAGATGATTTGCAAAGAGAATGTCAATTGACTTCAAATGAGATGGATTTGAAATCCATATGCTAAATGATCTTACCCAAACAACTTGATCAATGAAGATATAATTATGAATTTGAAATTTCTAGCTTCAAATTCATCAATCCAAATGGAGTCTTAGAGTTTAAACTATGTATTTTGCTGCATATATATGATTATTTGAATTTTGACCTATGTTAAGATGTTGTTTTTAGTTGCTTGTTTACATTTTTCCATTTTAAGTGTATTACATAATAATTGATATATCAATAAATTATTTTAAACAATATGACAAGAAAAAATTATGTTTATTCAAATTGGTTGGACCGACAGTTGAACCAATCCAATCATTAAACCGTGAACTGCTGGTATGACCGATTTAGTCACCCAATTTTAAAAACACTGGTGGCCACAACATTTTCCTACTTTACACCAATAATTATATGATGCAATTATTTTCACAAACTGAAAGTCAAGCTGTTTGACCAGAATGGTGAAATAGGTCAGGCCCAAGACATGTTTTTCAATCAGAATCTGGATTATGAAATAATCATTGCCGGTGCACTAGCTGATATGTACAGAATATTCACGAAATTTCACAGGAACTACTATTAGCTATGAGTTTTTTGAATTTCACAAAATATTAGGAAACTCTAAGGTCTCATATGGATATATTCCAAGTTCAATTTTCAGTTTCTAGTGTTGAAAAAAATATTCAAATTTTATTGGTTTTTGTGTGGAGAATTGAGAATGTGTTTGTTTTGTTGTTTGAATTTTATGTTAGAAAATGAAAATATGTTTGTTTATAGTTTTTAAAGTGTATTTTTGACATACATTTGCGTGATTGTAGTGAAAAATTGATTTTTGAAGTGTGTTTTCACATAGATTTGCGTGATTTTAATGAAAATTTGTTTGGTTGTGTTTTCAAAAGAATCTTTCCAAAAAAAGTGAAAATTGAAAATGACTTCATTTCCATTAAGAACTTCCCTAAACAAACATAAATCCATTTTTCGGGATAGTTGGGAAATGAAATTTTGGGCTTGGAAACATAACCATACATGGCCTTAGGTTGTGATTGAATATATTTTATTTTGGAAATTTTCTTTCTATTATAGAATAGTGGAAACAAAAGTTTTTCTGAAAATGTAAATGAATATGAAATGAAAATGTAATGAAAAAGATGATGCGAAACAAAAATAGTAAATAATGATTTAATACAATTCATAGTTAAAATATGTATGTCAGTAAATGGTGAAATTAATGGGAAAATGCATAATAATAATAATTTGTTTTTTTTTTCTGAAAAGTGAGTAGATGATTGGTGTAAGAAAAGTGAGAGTGAGTGAATAATATATTTTTTTCGAAAATTTTGGTAGACAATCACATTTATGGGTGAAAAAAAATCTCCAGCGGAATGAAAAATTGATTTTTTTTTATACAAGGACAAACTTAGCTTTTTTGCGTAAATTTAAACAGAAACTACACATATGATTCAGTGCGGACATACATCAGTGAAATATACTAATAAGAAATTCCTAAAGTAGTTTCCTTGCTTTCTCAAGGATGAATCACATTCCTGAGTACCATCACTACCCTTGCCTAGAGCTTTGTGGAGCAGGTAAATTGCGGGATGTGTCTCAATTAGACCAAAGAAAAAAGTTGGCCAGGTCGGACTGGACTAAAATTCCTTCGGGCTATTATTTGGAGTCCAAGTATGACCCATGCTTTAAAAATACAAGTAGGTTGTATTAAGATTGTCGTTGGGCCGATCGGGCTGGAGCAAGTAGACCCAATTTCTTTCCGACCTTTGAAATTGCAGCCCACCCATATAATCGGGTTGATTGGGCTGTTTTGATACCTCTACGCTGAGTATTACAAATTCATTTGAGAAATTGCCAAGCTTATCCTATTTTTCGGGAAAAGTGCCACCATTTACGCCTAGTTCCTTTATATACACTCCCGATTGATTTTTTTGACTTATTTTATGCTCATGCATATTTTTACACTTTTTTCCATTTTTTTCGTTACATTATTGCTTTATATGTTGTTTTTGTTGTTTAGATGTTGTTTCTATTTGTTTCTTGGTTGTTTCTATGATGTTTCGATGCTTCAATACAACTTTTACATTTATTTTTACGCTTTTTTTTTTTTCATGTATTGTTTTATATATTGTTTCTGTTGCTTCTGGGTTTTTATATAATTTTTTAATGTTCTCATATTTTTCTGTTGTTTCCATGAGTTTTCAATCTGTAAATACAATTTTTACCTATTTTTAAGCTCTTTTTATTCATGTGGTGCTTTTTATATTGTTTATGTTGTTTATGGATTGTTTATATACTTTTTTAAAGTTGTTCTAATGAATCTTTGTTGTTTCCATGTAATTTTCACATATTTTTAAGCTCTTTTAATTTTGCTCATATGGTGTTTTCTATATAGTTTCTGGGTTGTTTCTATAAAGTTTTTAATGTTGTTCTGTTGTTTCTTGATTGTTTTCATGTTTTTGACGTTTTCAATGCATTGAATCAAAAATCGGATTGTGTTTTTTTATTCATGTATTGTTTTTATATTATTTTCAGTTTGTTTGGTTTTAATTTGTGTTGTTTTATGTTTATATTTCTTGATTTTTTTATAAGATTTTGAGTATAAACTTAATTATTTAATGAGGTAAAAATTTAAATTTTTTCCTAAAATTTTATTAGATGAAACATATCTGAAATATGTTCAAAACAACCTTCAAACAACAACGTAAAAAAATCTAAAACAAAAAATTTGCAGGAACGTAAAAATGTCAAAAAAAGAAAAGTGCGGGACTGTAAATAAGTCCAAAAATATGCGAGACCTTAAAAAACTATCCTTTTTACGGGAACGTGAGGCAAATGTCTCCTTAAATTAGGGATGTCAATGGGCGGGGACGGGGCTGGTATGGGACATACCATTCCCGTCCCCGAATCCTATTTCAAATACCATCCCCGTACCATTCCCCATTTTGGGCATCTGGTACGGGGATGGGGATTCCCCGTTCGGGGAACGGGGTCCCCGCGGGCATTCGGGGTCCCCGTTTTGTATTTTTTAATAAAAGAAAATATTTTTTTACTTAAAATAGTTAATAATTAAAATAGATAAAATATCATGAATCACTAGCTAATCTTATAATAACTCCACAATATAAAATAATTTAATAAATTGAGTTAAATACAACAATTTTCGAAATACAAAATTTTGTAGTTTTAAAAATTAAAAATCATATAGCATAAAACACATAATTTTTAATGTTTAATTTTATAATTTAATAAAATAAAAAATATAAACATAATTAATATTAATAATATACATGCATATATATATAAATATATATATATATATATATATCGGTGAATGGGGACGGGGACGGGGAATCCCCGTTTCATCTAATCGGGGACGGGGATGGGACGGGGGATATAAATACCATCCCCGTCCCATCCCCGATTTCAGAAAAGCGGGGAATCCCCATCCCGCTCTCATCCCCGAATTAATCGGGGATTCCCCATCCCAATTTATTTGGGTACCAACGGAGATGATTCCCCACGGGAATTTTGCCATCCCTACCTTAAATAATCCAACTTGTTTCGCAGGTGGAGTTTCTCTGCTTTCTGTTTCCGTCTTTTTTTTTTTTTTTTTGTAAATTAAAGAAAAGATGGAAATGTGGCCTGGCCCAAAGTTAAGCTTCAAAATGAAGGCTTTGAAGGCTTACATTTCAACTTCAAGAGTGTAGGCCCAAACTCGGATTGGCTGCCCAACGGGCGCCCCAAACCCAATGAGAAAAAAGCTTACTATTCTGCATGGGCTTGAAAGAACCCAATCAAAATATATACAACAATTCAGAGTATAACTGATTTTATTACTATTATTATTATTATTATTATTATTATTATTATTATATAAACAATGAAAAATTTTCTTCTTACACGCGTATGGAGTTCTGCGTAAACCAAATGTTAAAAATCGCTAAAAAGCGGCGACGATGCCAGCTGAGCTTTGAGCTTGGCGGGAGTTAGCGGGGCTTGATTGAATGGGTTAGGCGGGCCTAATGGAAAAATAACGTAAATGACAAGTGGGATCTAGCTGCGCAGGCGGGGATTTGTCGGAAAAGCGGGGTCTTTTAAGACAGTGGCGTAAACGGTGAATCCCGCCTGTTTTAGGTAGATTACTTTCTTTCTGATTTTTCGAAAAAAAAGAGCTATTTACTCTCTGTTGAGGTGTTACAACTTAAGAAAGAACCACTCATATGATCAAAAGAAACATCAGGTCGCAGTTTTGCCAAGGACTCAGAATTTGGTCCACCAATCACCAAAATTACTCGATACTTTCTTCAGATCATCAACATGAATATCTCATTTCCCTGTTGCAATCATGCGAACAAGCCTCTCAAACTGCTCAAATCCATGGTTTAATGTTCAAGACAGGTATTGACGGAATTCCATTCCCACTGAGCAAACTTCTTGCACAAGTCTCTATGCAAGATATCCACTATGCAGCCTCAATCTTCAAACAGATTGAAAGCCCAAATCTTTACATGTTCAATACCATGCTTAGAGGCTATTCCGTCAGCGATGATCCACAAAAGGGTCTTATTTTGTTCAATCACATGAGGACTCAAAACCACCTACAACATTTCCTGCTCGATCAGTTTACTTTTGTTTCGGTTCTGAAATCTTGTTCTCGTCTATTGGAGGTTTGGGCTGGGTTATGTGTCCATACGGTTGTTCTGAAATCTGGGTTTTATGTGTTTCTGAATGTCAAGAATGCTCTTCTGCATTTTTATTGTGTTTGCGGGAGAATTCAAGATGCCCACCAGCTGTTTGATGAATTGGGTGAAACAAGAGACTTGGTCTCATGGAACACGTTAATGGGGGGATATCTTTCCGTAGCTCAGTATGATTTGGTTGTAGATTTGTTTAAGGAATTATACGGGGATAGTTTTGGTGTCAGTGTGACTACCATTCTTAGTGTTTTGTCAGCTCTGGAAAAACTAAAAAATGTTTCCTTAGGAAGGTGTCTACATGTGTTTTCCCTCAAGGTTGGGTTTTTGTCGAATTTAAACGTGGTAACGGCTTTAATTTCCATGTATGCGAAAAATGGTCATATTTACTCTGCTCGTCGAATCTTTGATGAAATTGATGTTCAAAAAGATGTTGTCATGTGGAACTGTTTAATTGATGGATATGCCAAAAGCGGTCTTCTTGAAGAAGCATTAGAATTGCTAAGATTGATGAAGCATTATTGCATAAAGCCTAATTCATCTACTTTAGCAGGTTTGCTTTCTGCTTGCTCTGCCTCTGGGTCTATGGCAATCGGCCAATATGTGCATAGTTATATAGAGGAGCAACATTTGGTGTTGGATGTAATTCTTGGAACATCAATAGTAGATATGTACGCGAAAAGTGGGTTGCTCGAAAGAGCAATCGATGTTTTTGATAGAATGGAGTGCAAAGATGTTACGTCTTGGACGGCCATGATTTCAGCTTATGGTGTACACGGGCAAGCGAGTCGCGCAATCACGCTTTTCCATAGAATGGAGGAGGAGGGGTTTTCGCCTAACGAAGTGACTTTTTTGGCGGTGCTAAATTCTTGTAGCCACGGAGGTTTAGTTGCAGAGGGTATGGGGTGTTTCAGGAGAATGGTAGAAGTGTATAAATTGATGCCAAAGATCGAGCATTACGGATGCTTGGTCGATCTCTTAGGTCGTGCTGGCTTGTTGGACGAAGCGTACGAGCTGATCAAGGGATTGCCAGTTCAGAGGGACGCCACTGGTTGGCGAGCGTTACTTGGGGCGTGTAGAGTCTATGGTAATGTCGATTTGGCGGAGCGTGTGAAACGAGAATTAGAGCAAATTGACGAAGAACATCCAGCTGATTCGCTCGCTCTTACTAGTACTTATGCTGTAGCTGGGATAATACCAGATTATAGTTGTGTGTTAGAGAGGAAAATGAAAGAAATGGATCATGATCAATCTGTTAAGAAGGAAGCTGGATGCAGTACAATTGAGTTTGTATTTTAATGGCGATTTTCACATCTGTGCATTGATTGGATGCACTAAAGTGTATATGTGCTGCTTATATTTAATGTCTAATGACAGTAGTATTCAAAATTTTGAATATTTTGATGATGTACAATCTTATCCATTTTCTACTTGATGCGATTGAAGATAGACTTATATAATTTACATGTTAAATTTCCTCGCACATTGCTGCTGTTGAAGAAATATTGCCTAATTTACCTATCATAAAATTCTCTTTTTCTGTGTTTCTGACTTCAACCCTGTCCGACTTTCTGATCCATCAATGAAAACACTGGGATAGGTGGAGATTTCAGTACTTCATATTGAATATTTTTTTATCTGTTTGTTGTGTTGAAATTACACTTTACGTATCAACTGTTTTTCAATGTTTGTCTTCAAAGCAAATTTGTTGCTTATAAATTCTCACTTTTGTCTCGTTCAATTTGGTACGTAAAAAATATTCTAGCCCATTTTTCAAAAAGCTCTAATTTGACTTGTCCATTTCGTTTGATAAGAAACAAATAATTTATTGGGAAATTTTTTAACTAGCCACATGGGATAGGAAACGTATTTTTTACCCACAATTTTAAAAGACCTACTTTTCTACCCAAAATAACCAAAACACCCCCAAAAATTCAAAAAAAGTGAAAAACACATTTAAAACAGTAACAAAAGTAAAATCCCAATCTTTCACTTTCATTTGCAAAAAATCCCAAAAAATCAGTAAAAAAGAAAAACCCATATCGTGAGAAGCCCATACCGTGAGATGGATAGTGAAAATGAACCCTCCGCCGCCGCCGACGTACCTGCCGGTGTTGAAGACCGACCACCTATCGAAGACAACCCCTCCGTCGAAGATCCCCAAGTTCTCCCCGCCGTGACGATGCCGCCCTTGAGGTTAGATTTTATTTTTATTGGCTTTGTGTTAATTTTGATTTAGGGAAAGGGTTTGAAGAATATATACATTGTTGATTTGGGGATGATACGAGTTTTGATTTACGATTTTTATGTTGATTTAGAGATGATACGAGTTTGATTCAGGTTAAATTAGATTTCAATTTTAGGGTTTAGGGGTGACTGGTACTGTGGCGGGGGCGATTGGGGAAGACGAATAAAGGACTTGGGGAAGAAGAACAGTTATCACGTTATATAAATAACGTGATATAGCTTATCACGTTATATATATATATATATATATATATATATATATATAACGTGAAATACCATATCACGTGATAATGTATTTCACGTTATATTTATTTAACGTGACATACATTATCACGCTATATATATATATATATATATATATATATATATAACGTGATATACTTGTAACACGTTACATATATAATCGCATATATAACTTGACATGCCTTATCACGTTATACATATAACGTGATATCGGATTATATATCGAGATAGGAAGATGAGCATTGAGAGAAGATGAACCGTTATCACGTTATATACATATCGTGACATATGTGTTATATATCATGGTAGGAATACGAACAATTTTTGTATATAACGAGATATATCTTATTACGTTATATATAACGTGATAGTGTGTAACGTTATAATATATAATGATATATCTATAACGTGATATGTTCTTTCACCTTATATTATATAACGTTATAATAGCATTTCACGTTATATATATAACGTTATAACATATAACTCGTTATATATATATATATCGATATATCTTATTACGTTATATATATATATATAACTGATAATGTGTAACGTTATAATATATAACGATATATCTATAACGTGATATGTTATTTCACCTTATATTATATAACGTTATGACATATAACACGTTATATATATATATATATATATATATATATATATATAACGTGAAATATGCTATAACACGTTTTATATATAATGTTTTGGACAATTTTCATGTTATATTTTAGCTTATAACGTGGTAAAAATATCTTATATTTGTCGATGTTTTTTCATCTTATTTAGGTTGGACCTTCGTGGAGGAGGGAGGCTTATCGTGATTCCCGAGCTAATATTTGTGGACACATCAAACCTAAAGTCCTCCCTGTAATCGTCGCGGAGTTAAGGAGGTGCTCGGGAGAGTATGACATATATACGGAGTTCAAAAACTCCTGTTTCGGTCACTTTCTTGATTTTGATGTGAGATTCAACTGTAATGCTCCCGTCCATGCACTTTTATGCCACGAGATACGTAGACCGGAGGCCTCGGACGATGAGTGTTGGTTCCGTATAGGAGAGCACGACATCAGGTTCTCCCATCGCGAGTATGCTCTCTGTACTGGTCTACGGTTTGCCCCGACGTCGTTGGATATTACTACGGACCACGACATACCAGAGGGGGGCGTGTATCAGACATATTTGACTCGTGAGCAGCGCATCACTGGATCTCGCCTGCATTATCTTTTTGTCGAGGGTAGATTCCGTGAGTCACCGACTGATACGCTGAAGGTGTCGAAGATATTGGTTCTTTATTATCTACTTATCGGTCTAGGTCAACGGACGACAACAGTGGATCAGTGGGTTTGGGTCCTAGTCGAGGACACCGTGCAGTGGGAGAGTTTCCCATGGGGGAAGTATACGTATCAGATCTTGATGCACTATATACGGAGTTTGCCTCATACATTGTCGAGTCCCGGTGCTGAGACTCGGTTACCTTCGTATCACTTCTATGGGCCCATATTTGTGTTGTTGGTACGTACTCGATTTATGACTAATTTCTGTATTTTTATATACGCATGACACTCTTGTTATTTGCTTATTAATTGGTTAATTGTTTTCTGACAGACATGGGCATTCGAGGCTATACCTTCTTTGGGTGAGGCCTGTAGTACGAGAGTCTCGTCTGTCTGGGTACCTAGATGTCTTCGTTGGAGGTTCAGAAAGAGGCTATCAGACGAGGAAAATTTTTTGTTTGAGGAGGTATATAACTCGTATAATTCTTTGTTTTGTTTGTATAACTTGTATAATTGTTTATTTATAAATCGTTGTGCCATTCAGGGATCTTTTTTGTGCCACGAGACATTGGCGCCGAGTGAGGAGGAGGAGGAGCGTCAGCTGTATTGGACAGAGGTGCGAGTAGGGCTACTCGGGGTAGTTGGATCACCCGAGGTGCGAGTAGGGCATACCTCGGGTGAGTGGGGCCAGTCAGGGCACCCGGGGTGCGAGTCGGGGCACTTGGGGTGCAAGTAGGGGCACCCGTGGTGAGAGTCGGGACACTCGGGGTGCGAGTAGGGGCACCCGTGGTGTGAGTCGGGGCATCCGTGATATGGGTGGAGACATGGATGTCGCCGGTACATTCGTATAGAGGCCTCAGAAGAGGCTTAGGACAGATCCGCCAGCTTGCCAGGATAATGATCCTAGTATCCGATAGCCAGTCAGTCATTCTGAGCACTTCTCAGAGGATATCCCAGCCAATCATTATGAGGGGCAGTATGATACTGGGCTGCAGGCGGACGAGTATGATGATGTCGGGCCTCTTTGAGGACATTGATAGAGGAGCATATTGCTGGGATAGGGAAGCGTGTTGACGATCACATGACTCGCTTGGAGCAGCGTCTGGAATGGTTTGGTGACCGCATTACACATTTGTAGGCCCATGTTGACGAGCACATTGGTGGACTGGGGCGGGGATTTGACGATGTTGACGAGCTCATTGGGCGGCGATTTGATGAGGCTGAGGAGCACCTCACTCAGTTGGGTGATCGTCTGACCGAGGAGCTCGGTGCGGTATCACAGCTTATTCAGTCTGAGATTAGCCGCCAGTTCCCATTCATGGGTCAGTACGAGGAGTTCATGCACGCCAGTCAGGCAACCGCTAGTCAGGCCACTCCTATTCTTATTCCTCCCCCTCCTCCCCCCGCTGTGACTATTCAGCATTGGCCTGTTCGAGATAGACAGCCATCCCATTTTCTTATCAGTCCATTCAGGCCCACAGATGTGCGTATGAGAGCATAGTGACAAAATTCGGCGATATTTTGAATTTATCGCGCAATTCTCGCGAATTGGTGAAAGAAAGCAAAATTCCCTATTAAAACGCGAACTGTACAATTTATCGCGTTCTGTACGTAAATATCGCGAATAGTACGAATTTATCGTGGAATAAATATGTTCGGGATGAATTGTATCCACTTTGTATATCTCACTTTTTCTTCATTTATCAATTGGCATTGGCAAGCTGTCATGGCACGTTACACGACGTAAGAAGAGTTATATGGAATTATGGAAAGATAATTTTAATATTTTCTAAACATCTGCGGAGATTGAATAAATCCAAATGATTTGTTTTTTTTTTTTTAAAGATTTGCTTTCAGAAAATCCTTTTCAACAAGAAGTAAATAAAAGAAAAGGTCAAATAATATTCCTCATCAATAAATAAAAAATAATCTGTAGAAAAAAGATTAGACTAGATAATGTCTCATAATTAAAATATAGTATCTATTTAGTTTAATGATTATTTAGCTTAACAAAAAAATAAAAAGAGTTACTTTTAGTATATAATAAAAAATTATTTAAATGTAGTTGATAATAAAGCCGAATTCAATTTTAAAGATATAAATAAAGGTTATTTTCATAATGTAATACCTTAAACGAATTAATCCCGATTTATTCTCGAATATATTTCCGCATTCGGTCCATTCAACGATATTTTTCCGATTCTTTCCGTATTATTCCCGAATAAAACCCGAATTACGAATTATTAATGAGGCCGAATACTTCCCGAATACAATATTTGTTACTATGTATGAGAGACGCTACGATGGCAGATGAGTATCATCGTTTCTTGACTTCCACAGAGGAGTGAGTAACATGTTTAAATAAGTCAATTTCAAATATTTTATTTATTTTCTTTCCTGTTAATTAACCAAATGCAAATTGAATGGTATGACATGAGGAATGTGGGATTGATGTATACTGTTGGGCCGGGTTGGTTTCACGAGCTTGAGGATGTTACTAAGGAGATGGAAAATGATGTAAGTCTTTTATAATTTATACATCAATTAGATAACACGTTATATATATAATGCGTGTACACGTTATAAATATAACACACATTATATATATAACGTTTTTTACTTTAACACGTTATATATATAACACGTTCTTTATCACGTTATATATAACACATTATATATATACCGTGAAATATATAACACATCCTTTAATACGTTCTTTATCACATTATATATAAGATGTTATAAATATATAACGTGTTATATAGTTATAACATTCTATAAATAATGTGTTATATATATAGCACGTTTTAAATAACATGTTATATATATAACACGTTATTTATCTAACGTTACTTACTTTAACACGTTATATAAATACCGTAAAATGTTATATATAACCTATTCATATATATAACACATTATATATAAATAACGTGTTATATATATAACACATTATTTATATAACGTTATATGAATATATAACATGTTATATATATATATATAACACGTTGTTTATATAACGTTTTTACTTTAACACGGTATTTATATAACGTGTTATAATATATAACGTTATACATATATATAATGTTATATATATAACGTGTTAATGTATATAACGTTAATATATATATATCGTGTTATACATTAACACGTTATATATATATAACGTGTTAATGTATAACACGATATATAAATATCGTGTTATGCCTTAATATAACGTGTTAGGCATTAAAATGGATGTTTAACATGTACTTTTCTATAATTTTCTGAAACAACATATCAATGCATACATGACTATCCTCCAGTCTGATCCCAAATTTCTTGGGTTTGTTCCTCATGCTCAAATGGTGGGAAAATACACGATTATTGATACGTTCCTCTCGGTGAGTAAAATTAATTTTAAAAAAATCTTAGATTCAATTTTTTGTGTAGTTTTTGTGTCTAAATAATCAATTTGTTTGTTTTGTAGGATTATTGTGATATCATCTGAGACAAGCTGCATGGCAAAGACCCCGAGGGCACCATATATGACCCTTTGAAGATGGAGAATGTCCCAGCCGAAGAATTGGACAAAATGGTCCATATTGTCAAAAGCGGTCCTCGGGGTTGGGAGAATCCGACAGACTGGAAAAATGTTAGGGAGATAATGAAAATAATTTTTTTGATTATTTTTTTCAATTTTTGGTGCTTTATTTTTTCTATTTACTGATTTGCAATATTTTTTTTTTTCAGGTTTTGATGGTGTGCAATTTTCAGAAACATTTTGTTGCCTGCTGGTTGGATCCTCGTGGAGGGGCGATACATCTGCACGACACTGCATGTCATAGGTATACACCTGAGATTAGGGCCTCAAGGATCAAAGCGACACGACCACTATATCTCATCCTCCATGCATTGCTGCAGCGCGCAGGCTTCTTTAGTCGTGGTCAGACTATTCGTCCCGAGTTGGAGATTGTCGAGCCCCCAATAAAATATTGTTTTGAGCAGCTAGATAGCGTCACTTGCGGGCCATTGGCGCTTGTCCAGATTGAGTCCCTCATTGTCCAAAAAATGAACAAGGCAACTGTTCATAAGACGATTGCCAAGATTCGCCAAAGGATTGCATTTTCGATATTTAAGTATAGTACAAATAGTAGTACAATTGTAGTAGAGGAGTAGTACATTTGTATATATTTTTGCAAAGTTGTAAGGCGATCAAGAGAGGCAAGATATGTACAATCATAACGTGTTATGACTTAACACGTTATATATATATATATATATATATATATATATATATATATATATATAGGGATTGGATCAAATGAGACCGATAATTAGAGTGAAACAGTGTGGACTAATCCTGCCACAAATCTCAAATTTTAGATGGTTAGAATTTTTCCAATTTAATAATTATTTTCGTTTTATTTTAATGCTGAAAAGGGCAGGATTGTAATTACACAATTACATAATATCAATTTAATTTGGAAACTGAATAATTCGTTTCATCTCCCCCACCAAAATCGTAGGCTTGGAATGTGCACTTGTTGGGGTCGGCGGGGGGAGTACTAACAAGCTTCTGCTCCGTTAGAGGGGTGATGTCACCAATGCTGGTGGATCTAATGGGGAGAGATGCGGCGGCGCAGCCGGTGGAGGTGGCAGAGAGGATGTTTTCGTAGTAGGGATGGAGGTTCCAGATGACCATAACGAGGGTGAGAGCTAGCAACATAGCGAGGAATGACTTGGTTTCGAAGTAGAGGAAGATCTTGCCGACAGGGCTGAGGGCGGCGGCGCTTCGTCCCAATATAATAAATTGAATTAGAATTCCCAGTTTTATTTTAATTTGATTGGTGTTAATATATAAAACTTCCTAATTTTAAAATAATCGTGGCATACATTTATCAATATTGTATATGTTTTTACTGTACACTTATATGTTGGAAATGGAGGATTGGTGAAGAAGACGATGCTGACGTGGAGAAAACGAGGGCCTACGAGGAGGCAGTTAGGATTACTGTACACTTATATGTTTTTCGATGTATACTTAGATGTGTTTTGTTGTACAGGTAGTTAATTTTTGATGTATGTATTTATGTTGTTGTATACTTATTTTTCTTGATGTATACTTATATGTGTTTTGCTGTACACTTATATGTGTTTTGTTGTATACTTATATTTTTGTTTGACAATTGTAATATACAGTACAAATATGTTAAATATACAACATAATAGTATTAAATATCCATTAAATATATGTTAAATATACAGTACAATAATGAGCATGATTTTCTCTCTCTACAAGTGATTTACTTAATCCACGACCCTTACATGTTAATGAGCGTGATTCTCTCTCCCTATATAACTGATTCCTTAATTCACGGTCCCCACATATTTTTGTTTGACTATTTTAATATGCAGTAAAATTATGCTAAACATACAGTAAAATAGTGTTAAGTATACAACAAATATATGATAAGTGTACAACATACTGCATGGCTGAGCACATGCGTGATTTTCTCTCTCCAGCGCGATTTTCTCGCGATTTTCTCTCTCCCCACGTGATTTTCTCTCTCCTAATAACTGATTCCATATTTAGATGATCCCCCACTTGGTTAATTTGACAATTATACCCTTATTTTGCTTTAATTAAATATTTAATGTAATTTTAGCCCCTATTTATTTTAGCCATTGATATAGATAATGGAGGGTTGAGATGAGTCCACATTGTCTCACTATAATATGTGGTCTCATTGGATCCTTCCCTATATATATATCATGTTAATTTATAACATGTTATATATATAAATTGTTAAGTTACAAACACATTATATATATAACGTGTTATGACTTAATTAACACGTTATATATATCGTGTTAATTCATAACATTATATATTATATCATCTTATGACTTAACACGTTATATATATGACGTGTTAAGTCATAACACATAACACGTTATATATATAACGTGTTATGACTTAACACGTTATATATATAATGTGTTATAACTTAACACATTATATATATGATTTAACACATTATATATATATATATATATATATCGTGTTATGAATTACCTCATTCTTAAAAATTTAACACACAACAAGATAATGGGCAACAAAAGAGAAATTACAACACGTTCTAATAAGACATACAACTAAGACTAACATCTCTTATAATTTTCATCATCCGGGTGTCTGGGACATTTTCTACGAGTATGATCAGTAGATCGACATATTCCACATTTTTTTTACTATGCACCTTTGCGGAAGTACCCAGTTGTATTACTAAGACGCTACCGTCTTCGAGCGGAATCGACATATTACATTTAACAGAATTGTGGCCAACAACCCCACATCTTGAGCATACTTGACTCTTACGTGAACGGTTGCTCGATGACTCAACAACGGATTGTACTCTATTTTGTCTTGGTCGTCCGGCTTGTCTAGGATCATTCGGGGGATTGCATTATGATTCTCTCACGTCTTCAGGTACAACCCACTCACTCGGATCAGGAACTGGTAGCACTTTACCCGCCCACATTTGTTCAAGGTTTTCGGTTTTATAATAATGTGCAACGAATGAATAAATATTGAGGTTCGCCTTCCTAATTGTTGCAGATGCATGAGAGCAATGCATCAACTCATATTCAAACTCTCTACAACTGCACATTCTTAGAGACAAGTTGACCAAATAATTCTTCGTTCCATCTTTCACCTTGTAATTGACACTGCTAAGACATTGGACATCTATTCTACGACCTGCCTCGACTGCAATACCTATTCTTTTGGTTGCATCTTGTGTTAACTCTTCAGCCCGTTCATTAGCAGCAGTGCGTTGCTCGAAAAACCATTTTTCCATAATAGTTCGTGCACACTCAAGCACAGAACAAACTGGCAACTTTCTGGCCCATAATAATCGACTATTAAAGCTCTTAGGCGAGTTGGATGTCATGAACCCATATCGCCGGACACGACACTTACATCGGGACCATCTTTCCTGCTCTGCACGTTCTAATTTTTGAACGCACCATTCTCACTAGCAACTTTGATATTTGCAAGATATTTTTCATTGTCTTCCTGACGGTAAGAATATGCTGCATTTCTGAACATTGCTACTACATGCTGACCGTACTGAGCCAAATTCTTTTGCAAATGATAAGTGCAAAGACCATGCACTGCTTCTGGATACACTGCTTTTATTGCATTACTGATACTCTTATGTTGATCAGAGACAATCAAAATATCACGGGGGACAAGCATAAGCTTCTCGCAACTGTCTCAAAAACCATGTCCATGACTCGTCATTCTCAACGTCACCAATCCCAGCTGCGAGGGGGAATATTTGTTCATTACCATCTTTTGTTACGGTAACGAACAATATTCCTCGATACTTGCCTTTACGGTGTGTTCCGTCAATAACAAAAATAGGCCTGCCATGGTTCATGAATCCAGTAATCGATGCATGCAGAGCAAAAAACACATACTGAAATCTATTAGCATGATCTACTTTCCACCTTACTATAGATCCAGGATTTGTCAAAGCCAACATGTGTGTGTAAGACGAAAGCATTTTGAATGATTTGTTGTTATCTCCAATATCATTCCAAAAGCATGATGTTTTGCACTTAATGCAATATTATAACTCACTTTTAGTCCATGTCGAGATTCCAGCTCTGCCATCATATCTCTTGGAACAAGACTAGAATGCTCCACTAGCTATCTAGATGCAAAATAGTGACCGATTACTTTAGAATGCACCTGTCTAGATGCATTTTCATTCACATTCACCCCGCATCCCATGTGCTTGTCAAATGTTCCTACTCTCCACATATAATTTTTTTTTTCATGTCCACGCATTCTAAAAGGACAACGTTCATATCTGCAAATCACATTATAACGAGACCTATCTGAGCATTCAACTCGGTACTCAACTTGATTTTCAAGGTGATACATGCCAACAACCATCTCCAAATCAGCTTTGCTCATGTATGTTGCACTTTACCGTAGTGTACCAGCTGATGCTTCCAATCTGCCAGGTTCATCAAGCTGGGGTGACACGTGTGATGGTGCAACTGGGATTACCCAACCTTGTGATGCACGAGTTGCTGTTGTTTCCCTATTGTAATCCCATTCATTATCCTCAACCCGGACATTTGTCTGGATATTTGGAATTTGACTTTGATTCTCTGTTGATACGGTGTTGTTTTGAACAACTCTTTCTTCAATTGGAGTCTCTGCAAATATTTCTCTTCGTCTACGTCTCCACTCACAAAATTCTTCAAAATCAGCACGTTGGTGGTCATCTTCAAAATGATTATTACCCTCATTATCATCACCACCAACGCCATCAATGGCGACATTATCATCTGCAAGATGATTATTACCTTCATCATCAGTAGTATCTTTATTATCGCCTTCTTGATCTGTTTATATAAATCTTGATCTATCTTCACCCCAATCAGAACCGAAATCAGGATAACAATCCTCTATACCATTGGGGACTATGCCCTCTATGGATTGATCAATATTAGGTTCTGGAGCGCATGGGCCGGGTTGGTCAACATTCGGTGTATGCGTAGAAGGGACACAATAGAGTTGGAACCCAATATGATCCTGCATGACAGTGATTGAGTATTGTATATTGTTGGAAGTTCCAACCGGGAACATTTGGATACACATGATATTTTGTGAAGCCATTAGCTGCATAAAACCTCCCCCCACACCTTGCTCATTCCCAACTTGATTACCCCCAGACTGACTACCCACCACATCGTACGAGGTTTTCAATATTTTTTCTTTTTACGGTAACGAAAACAACGGGTAAATCGGTGTTAGCAAAAACATGATCAGTGTCACGATCATTTTTCAGCTTTAACTTTGCAATCTTATTTCCGGGAATATCCACAAAAGAGTACATTATACAATCATATATGGTCCTGTCAACTTCAACAACTCTATAGATCTCGTCCAATAAATTATCGTAATGAATTTTACCTGGTTCAACACATATAGCCCCCTCTTCACTATTTTTATATTCCAAACCATCCCAATGTCCCCCAAATCGAATAAGAATATATCCAGAATTCATCAGTGGAAAATATCACGTTATATAAATTAAAATTTAAGGTGATAAGAAATTTTTATTACATCACGTTATATACATATACATATATAACGTTATATGTCATACCACGTTATATAACGTGATCTATATAACGTGTTATATAGATCACGTTATATAGTTTAACGTGTTATATATAACACGTTATATGCTATATAACGTGTTATACAAGTCACGTTATATAGTTTAACGTGTTATACATATCACGACATAAACTATATATAACACGTTATATACTATATAACGTGTTATGTATATCACGTTATATAGCATATAACGTGTTATAACGTGTTATGTATAACACGTTAAACTATATAACGTGATATATAGTTTAACATGTGTTATATATATATATATATATATATATATATATATATATATCACGGTGTTATAACGTGTTATGTATAACACGTTAAACTATATAACGTGATATATAGTTTAACGTGTTATATATATCACGTTATATAGTTTAACGTGTTATACATAACACGTTATAACACGGTATATGCTATATAACGTGATATACATAACACGTTATATACATAACACGTTATATAGTATATAACGTGTTATGTATATCACGTTATACAGCATATACCGTGACACGAGAATCATGATTCTAAAACTGAATCTAAGTCTGAATCTAAAACTTAAAAGTGGAAATTTTCACAAACTGAGAATAAATAAAATCTTAAATCTAAGACTTTTATCTACATAAATAACAACATAAACTAATATAAGCAATTTAACATACAAGCTACATTACCTCTTTTTTGTTGTCTTCGACTTGTTTACGGGTGGGTGGAAGAAGATATGGTGAGGAAGAAAAGAACTAGAGAGAGAATAAAGTGGGGTGGGTGGAAGAAGAAAGAGAGAGAAGATATCTACTTTTAATGAAGTGAAACTACTTTTAAGGGTAAATTGGTAAAAGAACACCAAAAGTGGGTAGAAAAGATGGATTGTTATCTTGTAGGTCAAAAAAGAGTTTGACTTATTCAATGTGGGTAATTCTCACAATTTCCTCATTTATTAATTAAAGTACTACAAAAGTTACAATTAGTGGATAAGATATCCATGGAAGACAAAACGAAATCTCAACTAATACACCAAAGAGCTAATCTTCGGTCTCTACTCAAATCAGAAACAGACAAGTGTTTAAACTTTTTATGTCCCTTACCCAGGATGCTACCCTAAACTTAATGAACAATGCAAGAAAATGTATTTTTGAGTTTCCGAGTCAGGCCTGCACAGAACAAACCAATTCAGATAAAGAAGAATATGCAGATTTTGTCTATGCAATATTTATCCACTCGTTCTATGTTTGTTGTGATTTATTGGCATATTCTTCCTTTTCCTTTTCCTTTATTTATTTTGGGTATAATTACAAAAAACACCTTCAGGTTCAGGCTAATTACAAAAAAACCCAGAATTTTTTTTGAAAATTACCAAAAAACTCTTGAGGTTTGATTTCTCTTACATTTCTCCCTTCAAAAATAAAAATATTTCAAACCCACCCTTAATATTTTCTAGAAATGTTACAATTACCCCCTTAAGTTTAAGACATAATTAAACTTGATGGTTTTTTTTTTTTGTAATTTCGAAACATCTCTGGGTTTTTTGTAATTCGCCCAAACCTCAGGGTTCTTTTGTAATTATCCTTTAATTTGATATCCTTTTTTGGTTCAGTTTTATTTTGAACAAAAACATTGGTCTAGGCCAATCAAAACAAATTGAGTATTGAAAGATTTTGGTGGCAAATACTGTTGGATACGGATAAAGTGAAAAGTTATGGGGCACATGTTCGAGTTGATTCTATGGCTAAGGTTGCTGAGATTGAAGTCTATTTTTCGGGTGTTTCCGTTTCTTGTTTGTATCAGATTCTGCCAAATTAGTCTTTGCCTCCATCGAGGTCTTACCGTGCTTGACATTTGATTGTCTATTGTCTTCTTCAATGCGCAATTTGACAATCAAATCCTCCAAGCCCATTTGATTCATCTTATGCTTGAGATAATTTTTGAAATTTCTCCAGCTAGGTGGCAACTTTTCAATAATTGCAGCCACTTGGAATATTTCACACAACTGTATCCCTTCAGCATGGATGTTGTGCAAAATCAACTGCAATTCTTGGAGTTGACTCATAACAGTCTTGGTGTTAACCATAATATACTCCAAGAATATGCCGACAATGAACTTTTTGGTGCCGACATCCTCCGTTCTGTACTTTTTGTCCAACGAGATCTAAAGTCCCTTAGCAGTACCTTTGAAAGAGGCATAAACACTGTACAATACATTACCCAACCTATTAAGAATGTTATTCTTGCACAAGTAATCCCCTTGACCCCATACATCAAGGACAACCCTACGGTCCATAATGGTATCATATGGGGCAACAACAGGAGGGTCCTTTTTAAGGAACCTCATCACACTTAAGGTTATCAAATAAAAGAACATCTTTTGCTGTCATGTGTTAAAGTTAAGTCTGGTAAACTTTTCCGGCCTTCCAGCATGTGCATCCATGGTTGCTGGAACATGTGTGATCGAAGGTGTTGACAAAGGTGATGTAATACCAAAGGCAGGCATAAAACTATGTGAAGCCTGAAGTGAGGCTGAAGGTGTAGTAACACCAAAGGCCACACTCGCTAGAACATTAGAATATTGGGGTGTGACAGAAGGTGTGGTCACACCCCCCACATTCACTAGAGCATAGACGAGCAGAGTTATGACAGGAGGTGAGAGGTTACACTTTCCACAGCCGCTGGAGCATAAGGTAACAGAGGTGTGACAGAAGGTATGATAATACCTCCCACAGTCATCAAAGCAGGAACATGTGTTGGCAGAGGTGAGGCCAAAGGTGAGGTCACACCAAAGGCAGGAACAACAAAAACAGTGCTGTCAGAGGTGATGTAACACCCCAAGACACACCAACAGAATCAGAAGTCATCGCGTTGCTTGAAGACACCATCAGTCCAAATTATACACAAGAGTCTTAAAATTGTTGGAGAGACAACAAAAATCAAAGGGATACACCGGGGGATAATTTGAACTAACAAACATCTATTACAACAAAGCGAAAAAGAAATCAGTAAAGCAAGTCGAGGCAAGCGAACTCTTTTTTTAAGACTCTCGTTGCCCCGTCACGATGTTCATGGTTGCAGGCAATGAGTCTCCCGAGATAAAACGACTTTGGTAAAGGATAGGAGCACCACAAATCCTTCTACCCGGCGAACTGAGATTAGTGAGGCCCTGAGTGACGTCACACCCTAACGTAACACCTACTGAGCAAATGTGAATTTGAGAGTGATGGACGATGAAACTTGTATGCACGAATTTTTTAATTGTGAATGCGTATTCCACTGAATGTAGGGGTCTTTATTTATAAGGGAAAAACACAAGGACCCTTGAAAGGAAAGCCCTAATCTTTGGACTCAATTATGTCCATAATTATTGATCAAATCCTTCCATATATGATTGATTTGTGCAAGAGTCAATCCTTCCAATTGTGTCCTCAATCAATTTAAGGAATGATTTAATGAAATCTTTCAAGATTCCGTATAATTGGTAATTTGAGTCAAAGTTGCCTATTTAACAGAGAAAATCAAGCAACTTACCAAATACCGAATTTTGACCAATCTACATATATTCCATATATGTTGGATACCTTTCCCATAAATATATCTTTCCAAGTTTACTATTTGTGCATCGATTTCTTACTCACCAATGAATGGTTTGTGAAAATCAATACACCACTCATTTCCAAAATTAACGAGTATCTACACTTGGAATTTTGGCTTTAGCAAAACCAATTTTTCCAACATCTTATCAATAAAATAAATTTTGTCTATATCCGATGTTTGATATAATATGTGGATTCAAATTCATGCCTAATGAGATTCAAGTCCTGGCCCCTTTTTTTATGATTGGATCAAATATTTGGTAAGGACGAGGATATTGGACAGGAGCTAGAGGACTATTTCCTGGCAGGTAATCGATTTTAAATGAGGTTATCTCCCATGGGTCAGTTTGATCAAATTGGTATGGGTAAGGTATTTCAAATGCAATGAATGAGGTGTGCGAGATTGTTGGTAACATAGTTGGGATGACTCTTCAAGAGAAGCTGTCAGTATCAAAATTTTAGTGAAGAACACAAAAACTTTAGAGTTATTTTTCAGCCTGACGGATGATGCAAAAGTGGAATTTGCTCGGATGAATCTCGCGGGCAATTTTTGACTGTACGAGTCAGTGGACTCTCTTTTTGGTGCTCTTTTTGGTTGATGTCAGTTTACCATGTGGCCAGATCTGCTATATATTCAAAATATCTATGAAACTTGCTTGATGTTTTGACAATTATTATTTCGTTGGTAGGACTATTGAGTTCCTTTATCCAAAGATGGTGATTCACATGATTACAACCATGTGTGTTTTATAGCAAATTAATGTAATAGTCATAAACGTTACTTAACTGTGTAAATTGACATAGCAGATTGAACACCGAAATTGTGCACTTGATGCAAATTTAGTAAATTCTGTTTACAGCTCCTACTTAATTATGTTTAGTGCTTTTATTAATTGTTATTATGTTGTGTTATAGTGATGGTTACATCTAGATACCGTTAATTAAACATGTGAATTTGCTACTTTATATACTAGCACATTTTAATTCAATGGGGATTGTAATGAAAAAGACGAAAGATGTGAAACTCTGTAATTGTGGTTAAAAACAAATAGAAACATAAGAACATCAATGTTATGGTGGATCTTTGCTTTGAGTGCGAAAAAGAAAGGAACTTGGAAAATGAACTGTTCAGAACAGTAAAATATGAAAAGAAATCATTTGTATATTCTCTGTATACTTTTGGTTACACCTACTAGAAATATATACACAGAAGAGTTATATATTAGGAAGTCAACTATACAAAAAAAAGAATACTAAAAATCAGCCGTAAATTAGGCACTAATAATGCAGTCATATTTTTCTCCTAATATAGAGTAAATTAAGCCCTAAAATACATCACTAACACTCCCCCTCAAGCTGGAGCATAAATGTCCATCATGCGAAGCTTGTCACTCAATCTAGTGAAGTTATCCTTCTTAAGGGCTTTTGTGAATATATCAGCAACCTGGTCCTTTGAAGGTATAAATGGAGTACAAATCCTTTTACTAGTGACAACATTTCTCACAAAGTGACAATTAACTTCAATATGCTTTGTCCGTTCATGGAAGACTGGATTGCTTGCAATATGAATTGCGGCTTGATTATCACAATGCATAGGAATGGGATCTGTACACTTAATACTGAAATCTTCAAGAAGTGTCTTCAACCATATCAGTTCACATGTGGTATAAGCCATGACATGATATTCGGCTTCAGCAGTAGACCTGGATACAACTGTCTGCTTCTTGCTTTTCCAAGTTACTAAATTACCTCCTACAAAAGTACAATAACCTGATGTGGATTTTCTATCCCCCTTGTCACCAGTATAGTTGGCATCTGAAAAACCAATTAAATTCACATGTTTATTCTTTTTAAACCACAACCCTTTTCTTGGAGACTTTTTGATGTATCTCAAAATATTGCATGCGGCTTTCCAGTGACACTTCTTAGGTTTTTCCATGAACTGACTAATTAGTCCCACAACATACACAATGTCTGGTCTAGTCACTGTTAGATAAATAAGTTTACCAACAAGTTGTCTGTATTGTGTACTATCCTCAAAGTCTTCATCCTCCTTCCACAAGTCCAGGTTAGGTTCCATTGGAACATCTGCTGGTTTTGCCCCTAATAAGCCTGTGTTTTGTAGGAGATCAGTCGCATATTTTCTTTGGGATAACACTGCTCCTTGTTTACCACGAGCAACCTCAATGCCAAGAAAATACCTCAAATTACCAAGGTCTTTTGTAACAAATTGTTGTTGCAAGTATTTCTTAGTTTCTTTAATGCCATTCACATCACTACCCGACAAGAGTATATCATCAACATATACAATAAGTATCACAATGCCGATGAACTATGTCGCACAAAATCGAATGGTCACCGACTTTGTCTAAATCCTGCAAAAAATGACTTGGTCAATTTGTCAAACCAAGCTCGCGGACTTTGCTTCAAACCATAAATAGCCTTCTTTAGTTTACACACCAAATGAGTCTCCCCCTGAGCAACAAACCCAGGTGGTTGCTCCATGTGAACTTCTTCAGTCAAGTCTAAATAAAGAAATGCATTCTTTATATCTAATTGATGCATCTCCCAATCTTGATTAACCGCCACAGATATAAATACACGTATAGAGCTTAGCCGAGCAACATGAGAGAAAGTTTCAAAAAATTCAATACCATGTGTCTGGGTGTACCATTTGGCAACAAGTCGTGCTTTGTACATTTAAGTAGAACCATTAGGATGGTACTTTAAAGTAAAAAAGCCATCGACATGCAACAGGACGAACCCCATCTAGTAAAGGTACCAAATCCCAAGTACCTCTAGTAAGAAGCGCTGATATCTCTTCATCCATTGCCTTTTTCCAATTATGATTTTGAAGAGCCTCTCGATAATCCTTAGGAATAGATTCAGATGACAACGATAAAGCAAAACGACGAAAAGATGAACCAAGATTATCAAAGGAAACAACATTAGAAATAGGATGTTGAGTGCAAGTACGTTTACCTTTTCGGAGAGCAATTGGCAAATTAGTAGAATCACCAGAAGAATACAATTGAGTAGGAGATGGCTCTTGAGTGTCGGGGGTTTTTATAGTCTTTCGCCTAGTGTAAACCTGCAAAAGTTTTGAAGGTGAAATAGAAGTGGGCACATGGGTAGGAAGTGGTACATGAAGAGGTACAAACACTTTGTTAGTGGAAACTTTTGAAAAATGATTCGGACTCAAAGAAGGTGACATCGGCAGAAAAAACTCTCTTTCTAGCTACTGGATCATAACATTTGTACCCCTTTTGAGTTCAAGAATACCCGAAGAAAATACAACGAACAGCTCTAGGAGAAAGTTTATCCATACCATTATCGAAAAGATGCACAAAACACACACAACCAAAAATGCGAGGAGTAAGAAGAAATAACGGAGAGTCGGGAAAAAGACATTTAAAAGGAATATCACCCCAAGAATAGAAGATGGCATTCTGTTAATAAGAAAACCAGCCGTAAGTACAACATCACTCCAAAAAGATTTAGGTACATTCATTTGAAGCATAATGGTGCGAGCAACCTCAAGAAGATGTCTGTTTTTACGTTCTGCCACACCATTTTGTTGTGGTATATAAGCACATGATGTTTGATGAATAATTCCATTAGAAGAACAAAAATTGAAAGAAAATTGAGTCTTTATCAGATCTAAAGCATTATCAGATCTCAACACACGTATATTAGAAGAAAATTGAGTCTTTATTTCACAGTGAAAAGTCTGAAATACATCAAGAACAGATGACCTATCTTTTAACAAATAAATCCATGTCATCCTAGAATGATCATCGACAAAGGTAATGAAATATCTATAACCCGACACAATAGGATAACGACAAGGACCCCAGACATCTGAATGCACTAAATCAAAAGGAAGTGAACTCCGACTTTCTCTAGAACGAAAAGATATTCTGTGATGTTTTCCTAATTGATACGCATCACAGTTTATTTCAGGAACAGACTCACTAAAAGACACAACATTTCTTAATCGAGAAAGGTTAGGGTGACCCATCGACAATGCCAATGATAAGGAGAGACTCCCCCATCGGCAAAAAAGAACACACGAAGAATTATCATTAAGATAGTAGACTCCCCTAACTCAAAGCCATGTCCAATCATTGTATTCGCCCTGGAGATCCCGAAAAGTACAATGAGTTGGATAGAAAGAATCGAACAGTTCAATGATTTTGTAATTTGATTGACAAAAGAAGATTAAATGATAAGTTTGGGACATGTAACACTTGATTGAGTTTAATAGATGAAATGTGAACACTACCGAACTGCATACACATTAGAAACAGAACCATCAACAACAATAACATGTGAAAGATCTTTGAGAAGGTGTAAAATGTTTGAACGATGCTTATCGCCGGTCATATGGTTTGATGCACCATAATCTATTAACCAAGAATTACCTTAGATGGCGCAAGTGCTCCAAAGACTGATTGGAAGGCGTGGGAGGCAATAGAACTTGATTGAGATCGGATCAACCTATCATACTCCTCCTTAGAAATCAACAACCTTATCGATAATTCAAGAAGAAGAATATCCATTAGAAGCAATCGTAATGTATTTGCTTTAAGGACATTGGATGGTTTAGCCCTTGGTAGCCCAATCAGGTTTACCATGCTTATCCCAACATCTATCCACAAAGGTGACCGATTTACCACAAAAATCACATATCCTATCATGACCTTTAATCTTTCCAGACCATGTGAACGAACACGTGCAACCATGGCGGTTGCTCAAGATCCACAAGAGGGGAATACAAAGTTAAAGAGGCGATTGCAAGCGAGAGAAAGCGGATCGAAGCGTAGGCATGGTAGTGTCCCCAAGTAATTGATTTCTAAGATTGTTATATTGGTCATTCAAATTCATTAAAAACCACATACGAGATATGTTTTCCCATTGACGCTTTTGAGTCTCTAAATCAGAGAAAGAGGTCAAGCTCGCTAAATTCATTAGTAATCCCCTTATAGGCAACAAAAAGAATTCTCGAAAGGGACCTCTCACCTTGCTTATTGTCAACAAGTTGTCGAAATAAAGAGAAAATACGAGAATTATTACCATCGTTAGCAAACATTTCTCTGATGGCATCCCACATCTCTTTAGCCGTTGATGCCAAACAAACAAAGGAAGTAATCTCGGGTTCCAAAGAATTCAACATCCATGTCTTCACCGCACAATCAGATTGATACCATGATGCATACTTGAAATTTTTTTGATCCAATATTTTATCAACATGATGATCGCGACCTTGGGAACCCAAAAAGGTACGAAAGGATTGGGACCAAAGGGCATAATTTCTTCCATTAAACTTCATCGTTGTACCAACAGGAACACGCAAATCTGATGTAGGCATGTCATCTGTCATCTTGAATCTTAAATATAACTACCACAAACCACCAAACCTCGAACAGGGAGGCACAAAAAGTGATCAATCACACAAGAGAGATTGATCTACTCTCACAACAGAAAACAATGGATATGACAGGAAGGTAGGGTTAAATTTGAACCTGCTCTGGTACCATGTTCAGAACAGTAAAAATTGTAAGTCCAAGCGGCTACGATAATCTAGAGGGGGGGTGAATAGATTATCTCCATCTTTTTGATTTCGCCCTCTTTTTACAACCGAATGCTCAAATACAATAATAAAGGTGCGGAATATAAACAACACACGTCGATTTAAAGAGGTTCAACCCACCTAGGGCCTAATCCTCTACCACCCCAAAGATATCCGGGATGGATTTGAAAAGAGAAAAAGATTTTATTAATAATTACCAAAATTATTACAACAAAAGCTTACACCAACACCTTGAAGAGCACCACACTCTTCTTCAACACCACCTTTGAGATTACCACAATCTCACTTGAAGATTAACACAATCTCCAAACGGCACCTTGTGAAGATTACCACAATCTTCACCCTTGAAGAGCACCACACTCTTCAACACCTCAACAAGAAGATTACCACAATCTCCTTACACCTAACACCTAGTTCACCCAAGTGTGTTCTTACCACAAGAACACTCACAAGGATATCTTGTGTTTGAATGACGACCACAAATTCAAGATTACAACTCGATAATGAATGATACAATTGAGTGCAAGTGTAATCAAGAATAGCCTAGACCTCAAGAATGTGAAAGTGAATAGCTAGGCAAATTACAACAAGAAATAAGACAATGTAAGAACAAGTGTATTCTTGAGTGTATCTTGTTGTGTTGTAGTTTTCTCTCAATTATTGTATAGGTTGCTCCAAAACTTCCTCTATTTATAGGAGATGATTGATCAAGCATAGGCTCCTCTTGGGGATTGAAAATCTACAGAAAAATACAATTAAAATCAAGAATATAGTCTGTTAGAAATCAATCCCACAATTTAAGGAAATGTGTTTCTTCATCAAACGGTCATATTTTTGTCTTTAATACACAGCGACCGGTCGCACGGATATAAGAGAAATAAGAACACTTTGAAAATTACAACAGGCGGCCGACGGCGTGAGGCTTCGACCGGTCGACCCTGCCTCAACCGGTCCCCTAATCAAAAAATGAGGAGATTTTGTTCTGTTTCAAAACCAAAACATGCAGTACCGGCCGATCGGCTGATGCGGCGACCGACCGGCCGACGCCTTGAGCGACGGCGACCGCTTGTTTTTACTTCCGTCTCATTTTCTGCTTCTAAAAACATCTTCAGTGCACGGTTGCCCTATAGGGCGACCGGTCGACCACGGATTTAAATGTTGTCCAATTTTTGTCGAAAATAAAACTCAAGAAATACTCCGAAAATTTAGTAAAAACATTTTAAACCGATCGAGAGTATTTAGACAACATTTAGGAACCTCGTTATAGGAGTAAAAACTCATTGATATAAAATCGTAAAAAAGTGTTGTCCATTATTAACAAAAATAAACTTGAGGAAATACTCCTAAAATATTAAAACCATTTTAAATCATGAGTAATTGGACAACCTTTAAAAACATTGTTTTGGTAATAAAATAAAATCATCAAAATTAAGATAAAAACATGTATCAAGCAATCTCCCCCTTTTTGATGATTACAAACCAAAACAATTTTTACACAAACTAAGAGAGCAATTTTAGAAATGATTTTCCGGTAAAAACATATGACCGTTTGGAAGCAACCAAAATTTCCAAACAAAAAAAGCAACCAAGTAGGGAGTAAATATTTTCAAAGCACAAGCTCCCCCTATCAACAAGCATATCAAGAATAATGTAAGAGCAATTATCCATAAGCTAAAAGCTTTAGCTTTTACAATTTGTTCAAGAGCTTATAAGCTCCCCCTGTCACAAAAACATCATTCAACACTTTTGTAAGTCCATCAAGCAATAATTGGACTAAAAATAAATCACAACTTATGGCTTTTATGAGCCATAGCTTATAGCTTTTATGACAAGCTTTTATTAGCTTCTTTGAGCTAATGAGCCAATATCCTGTTTCTCCCCCTTTGGAATCATCAAAAAGAATGTTAGGATGGTGGAAACACCATACAATAATATCAAAGCACGCCAAAGGGACGGTTTAATAACCGTTTGAGCAATTAAAGCATAATAATCCAAGAAAAATGGGAGAATTGAAGCATAAGAGATCCATAAGCTCATTAGTTAGCTAAAAACATGATTTCAAAAAGATTTTAAGACACTTTGAAGCAAGAGAATCATGTATAAGTTGAAAGTTTCATTGCAACATTTCAACAAACACCTTGTGTGTGAAAAATAGAAGAGGTTGCATATAGTCCTTGTAAAGGTTTCAAGCCAAAAAAAATTACATATCATCAATCAACCTCATTCCAAAGCTCAATAAGATCATATGCAACATATGCAACATTTGTTCATCAAATAAGAAGCTCAAAGTGGATTCTCAAGGGTTCAACCCAATTGAGATAAGCTAAGAATGATCAAAGCATTACAAATGCCAAAAATTAGAACATATATCAAGTAATAAGTCATGCCTAAAACAATATATGTATCAAATGTCAAATGTCCCAATATATCCAACTAAGCATAATGATCAAAGCATTAAGAGAAGCACTTTTACCATCAAGTACTTCATACCAATTATCAAACAATGCTTTAGAGTATTTTTACCATCAAATACTCCATCAAAGTCAAGATCATCCACAAGTCATTATCAACTTGCAATTTTAACCCTTTTAAGAAAGACAAGCAAATATCATTAGTACAAATGAGTTTTACAAAAGTTTATCAAAATACAAAGCAACATTAATGAAAATGCTAGAAAGTAAAGGGGGTGGGGACATCAATCTTCGTCCAAGAGAAGCAAGTTCCGGAATGAGGTCCTTGATAAATTTCTTCAATTTGCCGATAGACTTTTTCAAACTAGAATTCTCCTTTTTCACAACCCGAGCTCTTTTCTAAGAGAGGCCACATCTCTAAATGTTTCTCTTTCCACTTTGGCCATTCTCTCTTTGAGATTTAGATCTTCAACATCCGACTCGTCTTCATCTCCTTCCTCCCTAATTTCTTGTTCATTTCCCACATTCTCTTCTTCATTTTCCTCTTCATTCCCCACATCATCTCCTTGTTCGTCAAACTCACCTCTTCCAATATTTTCAACCTCATTGTCATTAAAGAAATCATCCCGAGGTTGTTGTTGATGTCGGGCACGTCCCCTAGCGGCTTAGGTAGGAACCCGTGGTAAATGTCGTCGCATTCTTACCATTTGTAGAATGTTGGCATTATCAAAATCATTGTGACGAATTTCGGTATTCATTTCATTTTCCGGGTATCCCGATAAGTATAAGAGTCGGCAAATCAAATTACCCAAGGTATATTTTTTTCTTGGTAAGCTTTCTAGATTCCAACAAGCAATACACAAAGATTGCCCCATAATTTACTCTTTCTCCTTGAACAATCTTATAGGTGAGAAAGAGTTCGAGATTACTTGGAAGTTTTACTTCCTTTCCACAAACACAATAGGAGCAAATGATAGATATAATCCAATAATTTGGTGGCATTGCCGAGTATGTCACTTCGGGATATACTCCTAAAAAGGTTTTCACATCATCTAGTGAAACACCAAAAATATTATCATCCCAATGAGCGCAATCCACATTGACCACTCCATCATTTGGCACGTTAAAATGATTACAAATATCGGCCAAAGTCCATAAGAAATGCCTACCATTAACAAAAGTGTGAAGTTCCAACGGAGTATCTACCGTGGCATCAACAATCCACATATTTGCATAAAAAAGTCTTATAAGCTCGTCATCATAATGCAAACAAGGATTATCCCAAAGTGAAACCCATCCTTGAATTTCAAAATAAGCTCTAATATCCGGAAATTCATCATGAAATGCTTGAAAACGAACCATACGAGTGCACGCAATTTTCTTATCATTCAATCCAATATTCTCATAATGTTCCTCCGCAAGTTTATTTAAAAATCGAAATCTATTAGCTCTAGAGGGAGGCTCGTAGAGGAGTGATAACTTACTAGAGTCCCAATGAATGCTCGATTTTGAAACCCCGGCTCTTAATTTGACAATCTCCTCTTCCGTAAGCCGATTATGATGGTCTCTTTGTAGAATATCATCTTGTTGGGGATTGGAAGAAGATTCTCCCCTTTGCCTCCTTCTCCTCTTTTGAGGATTTCGTTCGGTAGAATTTCTTGGAGGTGCCATATATGTGAAGTTCTTGCAAAAAGAAGTGAATTAGCAAGAAAGATTACAAGGATGGATGAAGAATTGAAGATAGTAGAGAAAAAAAAAGGGAAAATCGCAGTTAGGGTTTTAACAAAAATTTCCTGCGTCTGAAATGAATTGAAGGCAGAATGTTTTTAAGCTAAAAAAATAGCCTGGGCGACCGGTCGAGGTAGGGGGCGACCGGTCGACGTGCGAGCGGCCGTCGCCCGCTTTGACCGGCCCCAAAGGCAATTTTTCTCTTTACCCAGAGTTTTCCAAAATTCGATTTTTCACCCCAAAAGTTTTAAAACTTTGCAAAAAAAGATAATTTTGGACTATATCCAACAAACATGGATTTCGGGAAAACATATATTCGAGAAAATCGAGACTTAACAAGTAGTGCCCTTTTTAAAGAAAATATTTGCAAAATCATTTAGGGGCACTTAAGGGGTTAAAAAGAAATATCTTAAAAGATATGTGCATAAGTATAATATCGAGTTCTAAGGCAAATACAAGTGAACGTACCTCGATAGTTTAAGAAACTTGATGACGTAATAGCCAATGAGTATGAAATACATATCCTACACAATTCTTAGACAAAGTTTGCACAAAAATACAAGTGTAGGCAATTAATAGGAGATATCAAAAAGAGCTTATGCTATAAAATTTCATAAGAGATAATAAGTCACATAAGTCTAATTAAAATGCATATTTAAATGGGGAGATACGGTTTACCAATTACTCCGTTTCCATGGGTTGTGTCTTTCCCATTGTTGATGATATCTTCCCCTTGAGAAGTCACTTTGTTGATGATGGCCCTTTTGATTACTCCATTTCCAAGGTTTGTTGCCTTCCCTTTGTTGAGAGTCTCTTCTTCTTTGAAAATCATCTTGTTGATGATGTCTTTGCCATTTCCAAGGATTATGTTTTTCCCAATTTTGATTATATCCTCTTCTTGAAAATTGGCTTTGTCGAAAATAGTTTCTCCTTCTTTGATCAAATGAAACGGTCATTTGATGTCTTCTTTGGCGGTATGAATTTTCTTCGATCATTATTTCACGGTACCTAATAACACATTATTTTGTGGTACCCTTATGTGTTTGGGTCCTTTAGGATTAGTCTTGAGACTTTTAGGTCTCCAACAATAATTAGAGCTATTTCTAGCCCGACAAGTGTTTACCGTATGACCCTTTTACCGCAATAAAAGCATGTAATAATTCTAGGAGCATAATGACCAACATGCTTATAGACTTGATTCCTTTTCATATGATTAACAACATTAGGCTTATGATCAAGTCCTTGTTTCATTTTATCACAATTATGAACATCAACAATATTAGGCATTTTGTTGGTACTTAAGTTGGATTTTAATAAATCCTTTTTCATGCCTTCAATATTCTCAACAAGAGTACTATTTTCTATTTCAAGGTTTCTAACCTTATCAAGAGTGGTGGTGTGAGCACATGATAATGATTCATAGGAAGTAAATAAACTATCCTTATCATTTTTCAAAATATTGAATTCCTTTTTCAAATTTTTGTACTTAACAAGCAAGCTTTGGAATTCATCTTGAAGATCATCAAAATCATTTTGCAAATCACTATAATCATTTTGAATAATAATATCATAAGAAGTAGAGGGCTTAAGACATACCTCATTTTCTTCTTTAATGCCCATAAAGCAATGTTCAACTTCTTCATAGTTGGAAGTTGTAAGAGGCTTGTTCCTTAGATTTGACATTGTATCCCTTTGAGAAGTAGATGCTTTTGTTTGACTCATTTCATTTGCAAATACTCCATAGATGGCTTCTAATTTTTGCCATACTTCATGTGCCGATGGAATTCCTATAATATGTTCATATTCCAAATTAGTAAATGAACAATACAAAATATTTAGAGCTTTACCATTTAAGGAGATGAATTTCTTCTCTTCATCATTGAGCTCTTTGGTGTGTGGTGTATCTTTCATCGAATGGACTCTCCATTTATGACGGTGTTCCAAATGTCGAACCCACAACCTTGAAAATAACATTCCATTCTTTCTTTCCAAAAATAAAATTTTTGGAATCAAATAGTGGTGGCTTGGTGGTGGAGGTGCTGGATAGATGAGCTTCGTTCGTAGCCGTCGATCGTTTCTCTTCACTCGCGATGTGAAACGAGCTTGCCAAAGAGTTTGGCTCGATACCACTTGTAAGTCCAAGCGGCTCACGATAATCTAGAGGGGGTGAATAGATTATCTCCATCTTTTGATTTCGCCCTCTTTTTACAAAAGAATGCTCAAATACAATAATAAAGGTGCGGAATATAAACAACACACGTCGATTTAAAGAGGTTCAACCCACCTAGGGCCTAATCCTCTACCACCCCAAGATATCCGGGATGGATTTCGAAAGAGAAAAAGATTTTATTAATAATTACCAAAATTATTACAACAAAATCTTACACCAACACCTTGAAGAGCACCACACTCTTCTTCAACACCACCTTTGAGATTACCACAATCTCACTTGAAGATTAACACAATCTCCAACGGCACCTTGTGAAGATTACCACAATCTTCACCCTTGAAGAGCACCACACTCTTCAACACCTCAACAAGAAGATTACCACAATCTCCTTACACCTAACACCTAGTTCACCCAAGTGTGTTCTTACCACAAGAACACTCACAAGGATATCTTGTGTTTGAATGACGACCACAAATTCAAGATTACAACTCGATAATGAATGATACAATTGAGTGCAAGTGTAATCAAGAATAGCCTAGACCTCAAGAATGTGAAAGTGAATAGCTAGGCAAATTACAACAAGAAATAAGACAATGTAAGAACAAGTGTATTCTTGAGTGTATCTTGTTGTGTTGTAGTTTTCTCTCAATTATTGTATAGGTTGCTCCAAAACTTCCTCTATTTATAGGAGATGATTGATCAAGCATAGGCTCCTCTTGGGGATTGAAAATCTACAGAAAAATACAATTAAAATCAAGAATATAGCTGTTAGAAATCAATCCCACAATTTAAGGAAATGTGTCTGTTTGTCAAACGGTCATATTTTTTCTTTGTCAATACACATGCGGCCGTCGCCGCACGAAATAAGAGAAATAAGAACACTTTGAAAATTACAACAGGCGGCGGTCCGTCGGCGACGAGGCTTCGACCGGTCGACCCCTGCCTCAACCGGTCCCCCTAATCAAAAATGAGGAGATTTTGTTCTTTTCAAAACCAAAACATGCAGTACCGGTCGGCCGATCATCGGCCATTTAGCGCGGTCGACCGACCGGATCGACGCCCATGACACGGCCGACCTGCTTGTTTTTACTTCCGTCTCATTTTTGTTTCTAAAAACATCTTCGGTATGGGTTGCCCTATAGGGCGACCGGTCGACCACGAGAGCAAAATGTTGTCCAATTTTTGTCGAAAATAAAACTCAAGAAATACTCCGAAAATTTAGTAAAAACATTTTAAACCGATCGAGAGTATTTAGACAACATTTAGGAACCTCATTATAGGGTAAAAACTCATTGATATAAAATCATAAAAGTGTTGTCCATTATTAACAAAAATAAACTTGAGGAAATACTCCGGAAAATATTAAAACCATTTTAAATCATTTAGGAGTAATTGGACAACCTTTAAAAACATTGTTTTGGTAATAAAATAAAATCATCAAAATTAAGATAAAAACATGTATCAAACAAAAATATGAAAAGAAATCATTTGTATATTCTCTCAGTATACTTTTGGTTACACCTACTAAAATATATACACGAAGAGTTCTATATTAGGAAGTCAACTATACAGTAAAAGAATACTAAAAATCAGCCTGTAAATTAGGCACTAATAATGCAGTCATATTTTTCTCCTAATATAGAGTAAATTAAGCCCTAAAATAAATCACTAACATGAACCTTAGAAGATCTCGTGAGGAACTTTCACGGGGGAATGAAGAATTTTCGGGTTCCAAAGACCCAATCACCCAACTTATTTTGCAGCCAAATATGATGGAATCCCAACTTGTTTTGGGGTTATAAATAGGTGTACATTATAATGACATGGGTAAATGGTGAAAACCGATGAAAATATTTGCATAAATGCTTTCCAACCAAACAATTTATTGCCTAGCCTATTCATTCTATAGCCCTATTTTCATCCAAATAGCTTAATAGGCTACAATGAATCCTTTGGATTAACCTCACTAATCCGAAGGATATAAGTATAACCTACCCCAATAAGCTTAACCCAACCAAATGCAACCTAAAAGTATTATTTTTTCCTCAAAAAGTATTACTTACCGGAATATTTTTGGCAGACAATTGACTTTTTGTTGACTAACGCCCTATTGACTCGCAGTCATTCTGTTGACTTGACTGACCCGACCCGTCTTACGAATCCCTATCCGTGAGACGGTCCTATATAAGTCTTTGTCATGACAAAAAGTAAGAACATTAAATTTGAGATAGGGAATAATTCATTAAAGAAGACCAATTATTGTGAAATTATTTCACAATGAAACAAAATGCAATAATACCGTGTGGTATGTATATTTTAAAACAAAGTGGCCTAGCCGCGTAAATTGCGCATATGACAGGTCCTAAAATTGCCGTATTTCCTCACACTCTTATATGTCAACCCACGCTGCAGTCAGTTTTTTTAACAGAATGTGACATTTTTTTAACAAAATTACACAAATAGGTTAACAAAAAAATGCCTTAATAAAATAATCAAAAACGGCGATTGGGTCGCCGTCTTCTCGAAAAGTTGTCTTGCATGAAGCCGTTTTTATGTTACAAATTTATTTCCTTTTATCAAATTTAAAAGCGGTTTGAAAAAGGACGTTACCAACATTTGATTTTGTTTTAGATTTTTTTTTAAATTTTTAATTGTTAGCCAATTTCTGCTCTTAATTTTTTTTAAATTATAATGTTAAAACTTAAAAGTGATATCTAACCAACAATTAAATAGAAAGGTCAAGGGTTCGAGCCTCCCGGGGTACAATGGTAGAATAATTAATATTGAGGGCTTCAAACGAACTCGGTGGGAACATGCGGCTGGATAAAGGGGAGTCCAGAATGAAGCAATCACTTGGGAGACGACTCCTTGTGTGCGATAATTAAGGATATTAGGGACCTGGGAGTCATTGTGTGATCTCGCATGTGGTTTATATGGGAACAGTTACTGAGGGGCCGGTGTTGTTTTCCAGAGGACTAGTCATGTGTAAACATGGAATCTAGGTTATACAAAAAAATAGAAAATTATTGTGCTTGTAAAATAAAGAATACGAACAAGTAAAATTATAAAGATTATTGGTAACTTTAGAATTAACAACATAAACAAATATCAATATAATTAATATTAATAATAAATAAATACAATATACATATTCGGGGAATGAGTATGAGAACAGAGAATCCTCATCTTATATAATTTGAAAGGGGAGAGGAACGAGGATATAAAATCCAATCTCTATCCCATCACCGATTCTAGAGAAGCGGAGAATCTCCATCTCCGCTCCTATTCTCGAATTAACTGGAGATTTTCCCGTCTCATTTTATTTGGTTACCAACGTGGATGATTCTCCACGGGGATGTCGTTATCCCTTAATGCAGGTGATTGAATTCATATTAGAAAAATGTATATTTAACAGTACAAAACAAATACCTTAAGATATACACCTCATGCATCGGACGGGTAAAAGACTAGTTATATTTAAACATGCACACATTATGTAAAAAATATAATTACATGGCCCGACTAATTAGTGGGTGGGACCCACTGCGTACAACTGTACAAGAGCAGCTATTTCTTTTTATTCTTGATTATTATATATCACTTTTAATATTAGAATAAATAATTTATAAATTTTAAATCAACTTTTACCAAACAACTGAAAAAATAAAAATTTGATGTTGGAAACAGAAAACGTCTCTCTTGAGACCGTTTTCTAATTCTAAAAAGAGAAAAAAAATGTGACTAAAAACATTTTGCTCAAGCCGATTTCTTCTAAAGACGACAATCTTGTCACCTTTTTGACTATTTTATTAAGGTATTCTTTCCAACACTATTTGTGTAATTTTGCTGAAAAATGCTATATTTAGTCAAAAAGGCCACAACCCCACCACCATTTATGTGTCTTCATCTTTCACACAAAATATACCACGCAAAACACGGACAAAAGATTGATTTGGTTCTTGTTTTGCAGCCAGGAAAAGGGCAGTTCTTAAACAATTGAAAATTTTGTCAACCTGGTAATTTTTTTATATTTATTTTGTGTCTATACCTATCTTCCTTCCTCGTCTAATGAGTTTCCATTAATCAAAGTTCAATCTTTTCATGGTTTTCTATATCGCGGACCTTGGGATTTTGAGGATTTATGTTACATTATGTTCCTCAATCTCCTGTAATTCTGCGTAATAAAAAGGTTATTTCTTGATTTATAATTCATTTGATTTGTTCGAGACATGCAAATTTCTAGCCTGTCTCGATGTTGAAATAGGTTTCTTAATTTCTTTTTTAATTATTATGTTTTTGCTTTTCCATATGGTTGTGGGATTCTCTAGAAATTTGTCTCTCATTTTGATTTGTGGATTTTATAGGAATGAGGTTGGCGAAGCTTTTGGAGATGAAGTGCTGAATTAGCCACTCTGGCCGACCCTCGTATACTTGAACTTTCTTGCCACTTGAAAAGGGCAAAACCAAGAAAAACGAGGGCTTCAAACTTTTAGATTTTGGTTTTGGTGTTCATCAAATTGGGATCTATTATTTCTCTGGCACTTACCAGTTGATTATGGCTAATCCAATATAAAGATCAGTCTGGTATTGAAATTCGTTCTCTTTTAATGGTCTCTTTTCAGAGATGTAAGAACTTTCATAATATATAAAGTTGGAAGAAAGGGGGAGATTAAGGAGACCCCAAAAAATACATTAGATAACAATTGGGACTTGTTTGGAGATCTTTTCTTTTGGAGAATTTGGATTATGTTTTTTCTGAAAATGGCGTCTCTGAATTGCTTTTGTTCTTCATGGTGGAAAAAGAAAAATAAGGTAAAAAGACCTATTAATTACAAATATATTTGGTTGTTTTCTTTATGTTGTTTTGTTTCTCCATTCCTGCTTCTCAAAATGTCGATTTCCATTATATATATTTACTTGTAGGGAAAATATAATTTTGTTGAGCCTGCTGATAATGAGAAAAATGCGAAAACTTTGCATGTAAAGCTTCAACATCTCCAAACATCTTCAGAATCTTCTGAATTGAGATCAACATCGTTTAACGTTGTGGTTCCCTTCCATATTCGAGAAAGTTCGAGGTGCAATGTCAAGGTAACAAATCACGACAGTCCAATTGCAGTCGATTCTGCGGAGGTCGACTATGAAGGAGGGGACGAACAGGATTTGAACATGCCAATGAAGAGGGATTCCGATTTTTATTTTCAAGCCCCTCTTGAAAATCTGAATGAACAAAAATACCAAACCGTTGAAGGAATGAATGCGTCATGTTCCCTATATATCGATGACGATGATGATGACGATATGCAAGACAAGATGAGAAACAGTAACAGTGAAGAAATGTTGGAGATGATTACAAGTGGTCATATAAGCGATCCGGGCACTGGGAAAGCTGAATTTTGGGCTTCTCCAAAACTAAAGCGATCATGCTCTAACTTGGTATTGAGAGAGGTCGACGATCAGAATCTGCCTCTGTCTCTGCCTCATTCCAAGTGTAAATCATACGAGGAAATGCAGAGATTAATAATAGAAAAGCACGGAGATGATGCTGCCGCAAGTCCTGTTTCTATTTGCAGTGCAGACAGAGTGATTTTGAAGAAGCATTCATCCAGTCAGATACTCCCTTCTAGGAGTCGGAGATTGTGGTGGAAATTGTTCCTCTGGAGCCACAGGAATTTACATAAAGCCACAGGAACTGAAAAACCACGGGCAATTGAACAAGTCCTCAACCAACATGGTGGTTACTCTTCAGATACTGTAGAGCCTAGGCAAGAGCCCATTGACATAAAAGGCAAGTCGACACTTAATTTGAATAAAAATCAGTGGTGGAATGGATTTTATGGAGTTTCCGGTATGTGGCCTCAAAATCAGTGGGTGGCTTTACCTGATTCGTCTACTTTTGCAAGAGTTAATGAGTGGGTGAAAGAAGTTTCCACACAGCCTCCTATCGACAATGATGATGATAGTGTTCTCTTCCCACCCTCTCCTGAGAATGGTTGTTCGTCACCGCCAATGGGAGGCTCTTCTCATTTGCCTCGACATACAACTACAAACATACTGGAGGAGATTTCCTATGCCAATACTGTTATCCGCTCCTTGAATTCTAATTCATCTGTGGCTCATATTACAGGCATTGGTCTGAAAGCTATACCTTCCATTTCACATTTTTCTAGTCTTCGATCGGTCAATTTGTCTGGCAATTTCATAGGTACGCCGTTAAAGTATATCACTAATTGAAGATTCCTGAGTATTAATAGTTGGATGCTTATTTTGTTCTTTTCATTGCCAACTGATTTATCACTCTCTCCAATCTCTCCAATTGCAGTTCACGTAACTCCAGGATCTCTACCAAAGGGGCTCCATGTTCTTAATTTATCTAGGAACAAGATAAACACTATTGAAGGTTTGAGGGAATTGACTCGACTACGAGTGCTTGATCTCAGTTACAACCGAATTTCCAGAATTGGTCAAGGTAAACATTTTATGCCATCCCCCATATTGCTTAGGTTTCATTTGGATTGATGGATTCAAAGCTAAGGGTTTCGAATTCATAATAACAACTCCATAAGCTTGTTTGGCTGAGCTCATTATACAATGAATTTCAAGCTTTTAACTTCCTATTTTAAGCTATTTTTTGAGTAATTGTGGTGGATTGGAAAAAATACATCTTATATGAAGTCATTTGAAATCCCTTCCTCAAATTCAAATCCTTCCATCCAAATACAACCTTAGATTGAGCCAAACCAAATAGAATGTTAAAAGGTAAAATTACAAAAACTACCCTTGAGGTTTGGGTAATTACAAAAAAACCCAAAAAAGTTTCAAAATTACAAAAGGCCCCCTGAGGTTTGATTTTATCTTAAATTGAAGGGTGGTAACTCTAATATTTTTGCTTATGAAGGGGTAAAGTGTAATACAGAACCAAAATACAAGGGTAATTTTGTAATTTTAAAAAATCTCCTGGTTGTTTTGTTATTAGCTCAAACCCCGGGATAGTTTTTGTAATTATTCCATGTTAAGATGATAAAACTGCATTGCTAATGTCAACCCCTTGGTCTCTGGATGTGTTCAGGGTTGTCCAATTGCACGCTCATTAAAGAGATCTATCTTGCGGGAAACAAAATAAGTAATGTCGAAGGGCTGCATAGGCTTTTGAAGCTGACTATATTGGACCTAAGCTTCAACAAAATAACCACAACAAAAGCACTTGGCCAGCTTGTAGCAAATTACAGTTCTTTAATAGCTGTAAATCTATTGGGAAATCCTATTCAAAGCAATATGAGTGATGACCAACTGCGAAAGATCGTATGTAGTCTTCTCCCCAAACTCGCATTGCTCAACAAACAACCCATAAATCCACAGAAGGCTCGAGAGATACGTGTAGACGCCAATGCTAAAGTTGTACTTGGAAACAACAACTGGAATGCTAGAAGAAAAGGTACTTCATCTTCCCACAATGTGCGGAGACGAAGTGTCAGCGCTACTCAGAAGATGAAACAAAGATCAAAAAGTCGTTCTTACCATCATCAACATCCTACATAGGAGGAAAAATCTTGAATATTTGAAGCTCTATATATGGTACTCCAATGACGTCGAGTGTGACTTTTGGGAACTGTCTCTTGTTTCTGGTTTTCCGTTTTATTCTTTTCTTTCTAGGGGGATAGGTTTTGTCTGGAAATCTGATAATTTTCAGCTTTGCGACTCTAGATTTTTGCATTCATTTGTATTCCTTGGTGGGATCGTGGTGCGAAAAATGATTACGATCATTATATCATAATTCATTCTCGCTCTTCAATTGTTGTAACCACATTGCAGTAATTAGTACCCGATGTTTATTCTCCCATCACAAGTATACTTGTATGTAGAAAATCTGGAAACCACCTGAATTGTCTATACATCCTTGATCCCTAAGTTGTTTTTCCCCGTCCCAAATTCAATGATAATGGATGAATTGGATTAACTGAAAATGTTATATCTAATGCATTCATGAATTTCACCTCAAACCACCACACCTTATTTAGTATTTACCTTCAGTGATGATATTGTCTATGGATTTCTTGAATAAGTGTTGAAAGAGAGATGTGTTAGGAATTATTTAATTCCTAATATATGAGCAACATATTTAATTATTATATTTGCCATTTATGTATTAGTGGACTAATTGATCTAAATCCGGTGTAGTCCTAAGACTACTGAATTTGATATGAAAACTGTGATGTAATGTAATCTTAATGAGTTGTATATTCCAAGGATACAAGGTACACTTATATTCAAGTTGGAGAGCAACCAAATAAGGAAAGTAAATCAAAAGCTAATCTACGGGATTCTAATAATCTTCTAATTGATATACCATATCTACACTATATTAACACTCCCCCTTAAGTTGGAGCATATATATCAATAATGCCCATCTTGTTATAAATATTGTTCATTCGCACTCCATTCACTGCTTTAGTGAATATGTCCCCCAACTAGTCTTCGGACTTGACATAACCCGTAGAGATGAATCTTTCTTCGACTTTATCACGAACAAAGTGGCAATTTATCTCAATATGCTTGGTTCGTTCATGAAATACATGATTTGATACAATGTGAAGGGCAACTCGGTTGTCACACCAAAGTTTAGCGGGAAGAGTAAGCTCAAACCCTATTTCCTTTAGTAACTGATGTATCCATACAATTTCACAAATTGGATCAGCCATGGACCTATATTCTGCTTCAGCGACTGACCGAGAAACAACATTTTGTTTCTTGCTTCTCCATGGAACTAGATTACCTCCCACAAAGATACAATACCCTGAAGTGGACCTTCTATCATTTTTACAACATGCATAGTCAACATCAGAATATGATTCAATTATCCCGATAAAAAAATCCACTTTTGAATGACCATACATCAATCCATGTCCAGGAGCCCCTTTCAGATAACACAAAGTTTGCTCAAGAAGTGCCCAATGACTAACAGTAGGAGCATACATAAATCGGCTAGTAACACTTACTGCAAATGCAATATCAGGACGTGTTATAGTAAGATAATTCAACTTCCCAACAAGTCTTTGATGCCGCTCAGGATCATGGAAGTAGGCACCACTGTCTTTTTCAAGTTGCAAGTTGGGAGCCACGGGGTACTGCAAGGTTTAGCTACTATTTTTCCAGTTTCCTTGAGTAAGTCAAGCACAATTTTTTCTCTGAGAGAGGAAGATCCCGCTCTTAATTCTCATTATTTCCACGCCTAAGAAGTACTTGAGAGATTCCAAGTCCTTTGTCTGAAAGTGGGCATGGAGGAATGACTTTAGCCCTTAAATCCCGACACTATCATTTCCTTTAATTACAATATCATCAACATAAACAACTAGTAAAATGATCCTATGCTCAGAGCTTCTGTAGAACACCGAATAATCAGACTTATAGTAAGCCACATTTCATAATGATTTGACTAAATCTATCGAACCAATCCTGAGGACTCTACTTCAAACCGTATAAGGATTTGCAAAGATGACATACTTTCCCTGCTCCCCCTGAGCAACAAAACCAGGCGGTTGCTCCATATAGACCTCATCTTGAAGAAAACCATGAATAAAAGCATTTTTAATGTTTAATTGGTGCAGAGGCCAATCAAAAGTGGCTGCGAGAGATATGAACAACCTAACAGAAGTGAGTTTGGCCACATGAGAGAATGTCTCAGAGTAATCAGTGCCATATATCTGTGCATAGCCTTTAGCGACAAGTCAGGATTTAAGACGAGCCAGAGTACCATCGGGATTTACTTTAACTGTGAACACCCACTTATACCCAATTGCCTTTTTGCCAATAGGTAAGCCTACCAAAGTCCAAGTGCCATTATGGTCAAGTGCATTCATTTCATCAACCATAGCAACACGCCAACCAGAATGGGACAAAGCTTCACCAACTATTTTGGGAATAGAGTTAGAATCTACTTTCACAATAAAGGAACAAGAAAATGCAGACAAATGGTAATAGGAAATAACATAAGCAATAGGATAGGTGCATGTTCGTTTACCTTTCTGAAGAGCAATGGAAAGATCATCAAGAGGATTTGAAAGTGGTACATGATCTTCCACCAAAGCAACAAACAAAGGACATGAATCTGCCTCAACCGCTAGAGCTGGTTATTGGCGTCGAGTGTAGACCTGAGTAATCGGGGGTCGAGTAGCTTTTGGTAACTGTTCAAACCTTGGGGAGGGAACGACAGGAACAGAGTAGACCAAGACATCATCATCCCCTTCCGGACGAGGTGACACAGAAGCAAAAAAGTATGGGAGATGTTCATTAAATGTAACATCCTGAGACACAATATAACGATTGAGTGTAGGAGAAAAACAACGATATCCCTTTTGCATACAAGAGTACCCGAGGAAGACACGTTTGAGAGATTCGGGATCTAGTTTGGTGAGATGAGGTCTCATATCACGAACAAAGCACGAGCTACCAAAAATCTTAGGTTCGATAGGAAAAATAGTTTTGTCAGGAAAAAGGATAGAAAAAAGGATAATATTGTCTAAAACCACTGATGGCATACGGTTAGTGAGGAAACAAGCAGTGGAGACAGCATCCGCCCAAAATGATTTAGGAACATTCGTGTGAAGTAAAGCTCGAGCAACCTTAAGGAGATGTTGATTCTTGCGTTCAGCAACACCATTTTGGGCAGGTGTGTCCGGACACGAAGTTTCATGCAAAATCATATTGCTGAAGCATATAAGACTATAATGTAATAGACAAGAATTCTTTAGCATTATCTCTGCGAAGTTTGAATATTTGCAGAAAACTAAGTTTTAATTTCAGCACAAAATGAAGAGAAATGATGAAATACTTTAGAGCTATTTTTCATAAAAAATCCAAGTAACACGAGAAAAATCATCAATAAAAATAACAAAATACTTGAATCCAGACTTAGATGATGCAGAACAAGGACCTCAAACATCAGAGTGAACTAAGCTAAAAGGGGACGCATCCCGCTTATTTATTCTAGGAGTTAAATGGACACGAGAATGTTTGGCAAACTGAAACAACTCACAATATAAAGACGACAAATGAGAAAACTGAGGACACATCTTCTTGAGACTCTAGAGAGAGGGATGGCCCGGGCGACAGTGCATCTCTCTAGTGCGGATGATGAAGAAGTGCCAACAAGAGACTTTGGTTCCGGGGTGTCAAGAATATAGGGGCCATCAGATTCACGTCCTTTACCAAAGATCTACTTTGTCAAAAGATCCTGAAAAACACAATAGTCAGGGAAGAATGAGATGCTACAGTTCAAGGATTTGGTAAGTTTACTGATCGAAAGTAAGTTGAAGGAAAAATTAGGTAAACTTAATACATAGTGTAATGAAATAGACGATGTGAGGTGAATAGAACCAGAACCAAGGACGCGTGGGGTAAACCCATCAACAATAGTAACATGAGCGGAGGGTGCATGAGGTTGAAATGTAGAGAAAAGGTTTGAGTTACCTGTCATATATTGTCTGAAGCACCAGAATCAATGACCCATTTAGATCCTTTAGAAATAAGACATGTAGCAGAGTTACCTATGTCGGAAAAAAAAGCAGTAGGTGGGTGAGAGTTCACCGTCTCAGTAAGTCTAGCGTACTCCTCAGTCGAAATTGTGACCATATCAGAAGATGAGGCAATATGGGCAGAAGAACCTTTCTGGTTCTTGGCAGCAAGTGGCGGACAATTATACTTGGTGTACCTATATTCATGACAGTAGAAGCACTCCACCTCACCAGATTTGGAGGTGCAAGAACCACGAGAGGTCGACCTTCCTCTCGAAACACCGCGATTACCACCACGAGAACCCCAATGAGAACCGCCATGAAAACCACCACGACTAATAAGAGAACTATTCTGAGGGGTGGGATGTGAAGGTTGAATATCCTCAGTACGAAGAAAGCGAGAAAAGATCTCATGTACTGAAGGGATAACAGATTCAAAGAGAAGTTGATACTTGAAGGTGTCGAACTCAGGACGTAACCCAGTCAAAAAACTCATAACCGCAATTTGTTCTCGTTGTTGCTGCATCCTTCACATCGGCACTCAATGGAAGAAGGGAATTGAGCTCTTCATAAACTTTATTTAACTCCATAACATAAGCAGTGGGGGATTTATCATGTTGCCCCCTCCCCCCGGTGAAAAGATTTACAAACCGAGTAAATTCGAGAAATATTACTACGACCAGAGTATAAGAATGCCAAATAATCCATTAGCTCCTTGACAAATTCACAATGATTAATTAAGATAGTATCTTTGGCTTAATAGAATTCCGAATTTGTACAAGTAGTTTGGCATCATCGCGCAACCAAGTCCGGATTTTGTCATCTCTAGGAGGATCAGAGTCAAGGTGGTCATCCTTGTCAATACTTCACAATTTACTCCAACCAAGATAATTGGAGCCATTAAGCTTTATATCAGTGATCTTATTCATCATCAGAATAACCTCGAAACAAGTTTAGTAGTATTACCCATGATAATAGCAAAACAAAGCAGCAAAAATCCGAAAACCTTAAAGTAGAAACTGAACAATAACAGAAATTGAGACAAAAAAACCCCAAAATCCCGAAACAAGCACAAACATGCAACAAAATACCAATGCGAGCCCCAAATGAAAAGCCCAAGAAAAACCGACTTGACTATCGTCGGCCGGAAGAAATTCTGGTCAGTCACACGCCCACACGCGCCGGTGCGTGGGCGGGAGGCGAAAAACATTTCGGCGCGTGAGGGCTACACGCGCCGCCTCCTGCCGCTGTGCTAGGCCGGGAGGATCGCTGGAGCAGGCTGAAGACAGAGGAATAGGAGGTGAGATCTAGATCGGACCCAAAATATATTATCCGAAAAACCCTAAGAAACCCCTCTTTGAAACGATAATTTTTCCATGATTGCTTAATTGATGTAGGTGCGTTCAAGCAGCAACCATAAACAAGAGAAATTTATTTTTATCGCGAGCTATTTATGTCAAAAAAAATATACACCTGGTAGAAAAGATGTTTGTCCACCTGCAGTACTTTTCTTACAATTTAGTCTAACTTTCAAATGAATATAGTCGAACACTTAACTATTTGCCCCGGGACGTGTTTATCTTGATGTTGTTAAAATCGGACCGGTCGGTTCGACTGATTTAACCAGAAACTGGTCACATGCCTGGTTTGATTTTATAGTAAATTCGGGTGGCTAGAAAATTGTTGTCACCTGGTCAAACTCGGTGAAAACCCCGGAAACCAGTGACTCTATTAACTCGTTCAAAAGGAATTTTTTTTACATAAACCTTTCTTTGTTTTATTTCAAAGTTGAAGGAAAATATGTTAGTAAATTTTCAATTTCTCCTAACATTTGATTTACATGCATATTTGGATATTTAATTTTTTAATTTAGCTTTTATTTGTATTTGTATTTGTATAATTTTTTAAAATTTATACTTGTATTATCTTGTCGTACAAGCATATATATATATATATATATAATATATATATATATATATATGTATGTACGGGTCAATCGGTTATTAAGAACTGTTGAATCAATTGAACCAGTGACCCAATGACCTAATTATTAATCCAGTTTGATGTTCGGTCCGAATTTAAAGATATTGATTTATCTGTTAATCTCAAACTCGTGTACCTTTCAATATCTAGGACTTCAAACCCTGGGTACACAATAAACTAAATGAATATATAACATAGCACAAAATCCAAAAACTCTCATAAATGTAAAACAAGCCTTAAATGCAAAATTGGTCCACTAATTATAGGCCCCAAGCAAAATTGGTCCACTTATTTAGGGGTCTGTCAAAATTAGTCCACCATTTAAATTTTTTTCGCACATTGAGGATAATTTTGCTCTGAAAATTCAATTGTCGCCGGAATCCGTCATGTGCAACTCACGTGACCACTGAAATTTTGGGATTTGCAGATTTCTGGTCAATTTTGCTGGGTGGCAAGTAAGACATCTTTGTAGGACAGAATATGTGATTCAATTCTTACGTGGAAATATAATGATTAATTAACTAATTGAAAATTTTGTGACTCATTGCTTGTGTGGAAAAAATTGTTGACTGGTCCGAAAACACTGAATCACTTTATGCTTGTATGGAATTTTTTACAGTTTTTCTATAATTTTAATAAATGTAACTCAGTTATAAGTTTAGTTTTATTAATTAACTAATTAAGTTTTGAATAAGTGTAAAAGTTAAAATTAATTATTTTAAATTAATAAATCACTTGAGTAATATCATTCAGTTATAATAATTAATGCTTGGTCGATTTAATCGATTTTTATCTAGTTTTGCCAGTTTAACTGATTCTGATGATTCAACTACGAAAATTATTTTAGGACGTGTCTGGACCGGTTCAACCACGGATCTCTGAACAATCGGTTGAACTGATAGATCCAGTCCAGTTTTTAAAATATGGTGTCAAATGAATTCCTGATATAATAGGCGGATAATTGAAAAAGAAATTAAAAAAGAGGAATCCAAATCCGACTAAACAATACCTTCTCAAAAATAAAAAAATAAAAGAAAAAGTAGACAAATCGGGATATGATGCCCGATTAGTAGATAAAACATAGTCAAATGTTTTAATCGGACATTCTATGTTCGAGTTTTTTCAATTTTTTGTTAAATTCCTGATTTATTTTTTGAGGTAAATATTTCTGATGTTTGAGTTGGGCACTAAAAAAAAGTTTTTTCCTTGGGCTGAGGATGGTTTTTTCTCTCTATTGGGAGTCGTGCGGTTCCCCTCCTTGGGGTTGTGGGTCTTGGTTTGTGTGTTTTTTTTGAAATTTAGCTTTCCCCCGCGTTGTCTTCCCCCTTTTTCTTTGTCTTCTTCATTGTCGTTTAGGACTTTAATCTTCATTCTGATAGGGAGTTGGTGTGCCATTAATTAGTTTTTAAGGTTTGTCTCTTTCCTGTGGTTGTCTGCTGCCTTTCCTTTCTTCCTCGTTATTCCTTTTGTGTTGTTTTGTCCTTAGTATTTTTGTTATCCTGTCTTTTTCCTCGTTTTTTTCCCTGTTTTGGTTGCCCCGCTTCTTTCTTGTGTTCTTTTTTCATTTGCTTCCTTTTTCGCGCGTGTATAACTAATGGGCCTGGTTTAGTTTGTGTTTAAATGCGGTACCACCTTCCGGTTCGATCGGAGTTGTTAGTGGGGTTTTCCGTGATGGAGTTGGAAATTGAAAGTGGGTTACGTAAATTTTCTCTTTCCGAAAAAGAGACTGCGGGTTATTAATCTAAAAGAGGTCGATATCCATGCTAGCTCGGGTGAATGTGATAGGAGTTTGTTTGGGAAGATTATTGGGAACAAAAGGTGAATTTCGGAGGGATGAAGACCTTTGCTCTTATCCTGGCCGGCGAAGGAGGCCTTTTTCGACGAGAAACGGGGTTCAATTTCTTCCGATTTATTTTCTCGTCTAAGGATGATGTCAAACGTGTGAGAGATGGTAAATCGTGGAATTTCGATAACCAATATTTGATTCTTAAGGAGGGAGGAGAATCGAACGGGGATAGTAAGTGCTTTGAGTTTGTGGATATGTGGGTTCATATGGGAATATCCCTTATAACCGGATGTGCACGAAGTGGGGATAAAAATTGGAAAGGCCTTCTCCCAAGTTAAAGATGTCATTATCGTAGAAGCTAGTGGTGCGAAAGCGGATATTTGAAAGTGTTGGTGTCAGGAGATAAAAAAACCTCTACTAAGATGTGCGATAATTGATTGGGTGACAAAGAAGTTAGAGTGGACTTTAAGTATGAAAAACTCCTGAACTTTTGCTTTTATTGTGGAAAAATTGGTCACTCCGATAAAGCGTGTGACCAAAGGAGAGAAGATATTGTGAATGAATGTGTGAAGGAAGGCCGGTTTGGGGAGTGGATTAAAGGCGATGATAATCCCGTTAACTTCAAAGTGAATAGGGTAGCCCTTCTAAGACCGTTACGCGAAATCTTCTCAGATATCCGGATCCGGGCGTGTAAAGTCCTGCTTGCGAGATGAAGGAGCAGAGCACTTGTCCGAGAGAGCTATTAATGAGGAGAGGTTAAAAGGGCTACTATGGGGGGAGCCGTGGGGTGAAAAAAAGAGAGGGTGGGGGAGGGTGTGGTGTGCGATGATATTCCCGGATCGTGCCTCCTGGTAGTGGGCCGGAGATTTCGGTGCCACTAACTCATGGAGGTAAGTCTTTAGAGGAATGGAGAGATAAGGGAAACGATATGGAGGTCGTGGAAAGGACGAATATTATGGAGGGAAAGGATATTTCCTTCTCAAATCCGACAAGAAGGCCTCTTCCTGATTTATCGAATTTTCCTTGTGAGATTCAGGGAGGCCTTATGGGTGCCAGGAAAGGGATCAAGATCAGGGGTGGTTTAAGAGCTAGGGGCGAGAGGATTGCGATTGGTTCTGAGATGAGAGAAAATATGGATAATAAAAGTTTGAAGAGAGGGAGAATTCAAATTGAGAGATTAGGGGTCAGTGAGGGGGAGGGGGTAGGGGAGCTGCATATTGGAAAAAAATCTAAGAGTTCCGAATTTTGTGATGAGATGCTGGAGGAAGCCAGCCCTAATTGGCCCCAAAGTTACCAATGAAGGTATGTGTGTGGAACTGTAGAGGTTTGGGAGGACCCTCTACAGTTGCCCAGGTGAAGGAATTAAATAAATTCCACCGCCCGGATTTTGTGTTCTTGAGTGAAACAAAAAAAAATAAAGCTTTTATAGAAACTGTGTGTAAAAAAATGAAAGTGGATGATAGATGGATGAGTGTTGATCCTATTGGTAGGAGTGGTGGCCTCATGCTCTTTTGGAAAGATTCTGTGTGTGTTAAGCAAGTTATCTCATGTAAATTCTGTCTGGAAGTCGAGTTTTGTGTTGGTAATGAAAATGTTGCATCTTGGATTGTCTTTGTTTATGCTAGCCCTAACTACACGGAAAGGGAGACCCAATGGAATTATTTGAGGCATGAAAAATGGAGATGGGGGGATGTGTGGTGTATGGGAGGTGATTTCAATGACCTCTGCGGCCAGAGTGAGAAGAAGGGTGGTAGGCGTAGAGCTGAATCTAGTTTTAGAAGCTTTAAGTTCTTTATTGAAGATTTGGGCATGCATGATATCAAAACCGTGGGGGAGGTGTTCACTTGGGCTAATAATAGAAGTGATGAAGGGTTTGTGGAGGAAAAACTGGACAGGTTCTTCGGGTCCTTTCAGTGGCAGGCCAAGTTCCCCAATGCTTTTGTTAAAATCTGAATTCAAAAGTTCATCGAGACCATCACCGCTTATTTTGATTCCAATCCACGAGATTAATCATCCCAAAGAAGATTCTTTTTGATAAAAGATGGTTGATCAAAGAGGAGGTGCTTGATGTTGTATGCAAGGCCTGGCAATCCCCTCAAAGTGGGAATTCTCAGTTTCAACTTATGGCTAGAATCAGGGAATGTAGAGTGAAGCTCCTCAGTTGGAGCAGTCTCTTTAGAACTACATCTAAAAGCAAGATGGAGAAGCTTAAGCTTGACTTGGAGCAGATGAGATTGAAAGGTGGGAGTAGGAATTGGAATGATTGGAATTTTACTAAAAAACAGCTTAATAAAGAGTACCAGTTGGAAGAGACCTTTTGGAGGCAAAAATCTAGAGTCCAATGGCTTAAAGAGGAAGACAAAAACACAAACTTTTTCCATGCGTATACACTTCAAAGGAGGAAGCAAAATTGTATTGTGAGATTGATTGGGTCAGATTCTAAAATTTGTGAAAAAGCCGATGAGATTGAGAATGAGATTACAGAATTTTACAATCAGTTGTTTTCTTCGAGGATCTTGGGGCGATCAGGATTTGTTGGATGGAATTCCCCACTCAATCACTCCTGACCGGAATAAAGAGTTTGTGGCACTGTTGAAGAAAAAGAGATTAAGCGGGCCCTGTTTGATATGCACCCTAATAAAGCTCCTGGACCCGATGGTATGTCCCCTCTTTTTTCCAAATTTTTGGGATGTCATTAAGAAAGAACTCGTGATCTTTGTTTTGAACTTCTTTAAATTTGGTAAAATTCTAAAAGCGATCAACCAATCCCTTATTACTTTGATCCCCAAGTGTTTTAATCCAACTACTTTATCTCAATTCCGTCTATTAGCCTTTGTAATGTCCTCATTATAAAATCATTTCTAAAATCCTAGCTAATAGGATCAAACCTTGTTTATCCAAAGTGCATTTGTGAAAACCAATCAAGCGTTTGTGAAGGAAAGGCAAATCTTGGACAATGTGGTCTTGGCCCGGAGAAGCTATTCATTTTCTTAATAGGCATAGATCGGGAAGAAAGGGTATATGGCTATCAAACTTGATATGGCCAAAGCATACGATCGTGTGGAGTGGAATTGCCTTAAATTGATTATCTTGAAAATGGGCTTCCCTTCCGTGTTTGTTAATTGGGTTATTTCTTGTGTCTTCTTCTTCATTCTCATTTAATGTCAATGGTAATGTCAAGGGATATGTAATTCCTTCCGGAGGGCTTAGACAGGGGGGACCCTATATCTCCTTATTTGTTTATTATTGTTTCGAACCTGTTCTCTAGCCTCATTAGGAGAGCGATTTGCCTTGAAATGTTTGAATGGTCTTAAAGTCGATTGTAAGGGACCTAGTATTACTCACTTGTCGTTTTCTTTGATGATTCTATTTTGTTCTGTGAAGCTAGTGTGGGCCAAAGGCTAAAGTGGTGCTTGAAATTTTACAATCCTATAAGAATTTCTCGGTCAAATGGTGAACTTGGATAAATCTTCAATCTTTTTAGCAAAAATGTGGTGAGGGAGTTCAGATGCATATCCGATTGCCTTGGGGGTATTAAAATTCAGTCCTCTAGCAGATACTTGGGCCTACCTTTGGCTATTGGAAGATCCAAAAGAGAAGTTTTTCAATACGTTATTGATGCGGTGCAGAATAGACTGGTTAACTGGAAAAATAAATTTCTCTCTCAGTCAGGAAAGAAATTTTGGTTAAAGGTCATCTTGGATGCACTCCGGTTTATGTTATGTCATGTTTTGTCCTACCAAAGTGGGGATTTGTAAGAAGATCTGCAGCTTGTTTGCTAATTTTTGGTGGGGTGTTGAGGATTCGGGTAAAAACAAGATTCATTGGAAGGCTTGGAATAAGTTAACGGTCCCTAAAGGTGAAGGTGGGTTGGGGTTCCATGATTTAGTGTTGTTTAATGAGGCTCTTATCACCAAACGACTTTGGAGAATCATCTCTCATCCAAATCGCTCGTTAGTAGGGTATTAAAGGCAAAATACTTCCTAATGGTCACTTGATTGAGGCTCGGTTGGGGCTAATGCTTCATGGCTTTGGAGATGTTGGTGGGGATGAAGGATAATCAAGAAAGGGTTGAGATTTGATGTTGGGAACGGTGAATCAATCGAATATGGGATGATCCTTGGATCCCGAGATGCTATCAATTTTAAACCAAGAAGGTTGATTGGAGTCCGAACCGAGCCGTAAGGTTTCGATCTCCTTCTGCTTTGGTGGAAATGGTTGGAATGTTGAGTGGTTCAAGAAATTTTTCTTTGAAAATGATAGTAAGAAAATTTTGAAGATTACAGGGATGCGGGGTGATAAAAGAGATAAATGGTTTTGGCAACCGATAAGAAAGGATTGTACAACGTTAAATCATCCTATAACATTTGGTTTTGGAAAAAGTTAGAAAAATGGAGGGGGTGAGTGTAGTTGGAGTAACTTGAATCAAAACTATTAGAGATATGAGTTGGAAGGCTGCGGATCAAAGGCAAAATCAAGCATTTCATTTGAAAATGTTATTCGGTATTCTCCCAACCAATTCTTTGTTTGAAAAGAAGAGGAATGGATGTTGACATTGTGTGTAGTGGGTGTGGAGAGTGTGAGGAAACACTTGAACACCTTTTTAAGTGTCCAAGAGCTCTTAGGATTTGGAAACTATCACCTATTAATTGGGACGGCTTGTCTGGAGGATACGAGACTCTTTTGTGGCTTGGTGGGGAAAGTTTGTAGCTTGGACAAGGAGCCCTCGTCGGTTGATCGGATCCAACTTACTACCTATATTCTCTGGTGGTTATGGAAGACTAGAAATATGTGGTTGTTCGAGAAAGCGAAAAATCGACGCGGATACGGTTAAAGATGCGATGGAAGAATGGCCGAATTCCAAACTATCTAGGCTTTTCTTTGCCCGTCTGTCTTTGTTTGTTTGCTCCTTTTTCATTGTTGTGCTATCTGTTTGTTTCTTTTTGTTGTGCCTATGGTTGTAGTCCATTCTTTCTTGAGGTAAGATAATGGTTATCGATGCCTTTTTTGTGGTTTTCTTTTCTTTGGATGATTTCTGATGCGAGATAGTTTCTGCGGGATTTTGGTGGGGGTGTCTTTGTTAGTGGTGGTGATGGATCCCTACTTTGGTCTCTCCTTGGTGTGTTGTGTCCTATAGTGAATTGTGATGCTTTGTGGTGGGGTTGTGCACGATGATGGGAGCTATTTTTTTCTCGTATCCTTGTGTACTTAATAGCTTAGATCATCACTTTGATTTGTTTTTGTTTGGTTTTTCTTCCTTTAGACCATCTTGGATGGCTCTCTTATCTTACTTGGAGGTCCCATTGTCTCCTTGAAGATTATTGGCCCTTTGGCCTACGCCTGTAATTTCAGTTGAGTATAAGAAATTTTATCGTTCCGAAAAAAAAAAAAAAAAGTTGGGCACTAAAAGCCAGAGTCTTCTTTAGTCGAGATTTCACTTCCCGCTATCTAAAATCTATATAACACCCCTACAACTTAATGTATTTTTGCAATAATTTGAGCCAAATGCCACAATATATATATATATATATATTTAAAAACCTAATGCATAGTTGAACTTGAATTAAATATGATACATGCAGCAAAAATAAAAAGCAAGATTCCTTTTATTTGTTTATCTCCACCCTTTTTCCTCTTTGTTGGTCATAATTAACAAAAAAACACTGAAATTGTTAAAAAAATATACTTTGATTATACTTGACAAACCGTAGCCAAACTTAATGTTCAGTAAATAGACCCGGTAATGCTATGAGCCAAGTAAGACGATTGCCTCAGGTGCTCTGGCGAAATTTGGCCAACCAATTCAATAACTATTACTAAAAAAGGAAACAAAATCATAATTCTCACATATATCTACTTCTTCATTCTCTCTACACAAATATATCAAACCACAATCAAATAAATGCATATGAAACCAATAAATTATATCCTTTAGAGTTGCTCCACAATTATATTAATTTTTAGCAAATATTCTTTGTTTCTTTCTCCAAAAAGTTTTATCTTTGTAAGAGCTACTTCGACCAATCTATGGCGTATCTAACCCACAAAAATGTGGAGTGAGCTGACACACAATAATAGAATGGGTCGGATAAAAAAACTCAATAAAAAAATCATAAAACTATAATATTATTTTTTATTTTTTAATAAGATTATGTAAAAAAAAATAAGGGGGAGTGGGGCAGGTTGGGCCCCTACCTCCGCCTCAAATCTTCGCGAGTGTATTTTTACTTAAAAGCCAACATATATATTAAATAAGGTCTTCATTGCCATTTGAATAAATTAAGGTATTCAAATGTTTATACAATTTATTATGAATTTTCAAAATTGACAATGTTTATCATTTATAAATCATATTATTTGTGTTTTGTTGAAAAAATGTTAAATTTTTTACACTACACTGTGTACAATGTTCAAAATTTTTAGAATTCTTGTAAATATATAAATTTGTATTTTTATATAAAATAAATATTAAATTGCAATTTGTAATCACATTTATTATGAGATTAATGAATTAAAATTTGTGATTTAATTTAAGTATGATGAATGAGCCTGGAGGTTAAAAAAAATGACAACGAAAGAAAAATGCACTAATTAAAAGTCAAGCATTATGTCGATATTTTGTTGTCTTTGTTTGTTTATATGAATTTTTGATTGTTGGTTCATATAATTGTGGCTTTGTTTACTTGTATATTTCTTTTTGTGCTGGTTGGGCTTATACTTGTGATCTTTATACAAATTAATTAATAATTAGCAAGTATGTTAAAAATAATTCATTTTGTCGGACCACTATGGTCTAGACTCTAGAGTAGGGGTGGCCAAATGGAACTGAAATTGGGTTCCAATGCGGAACCGGAACCGTGGTCAACGGTTCCTAAACCATAATCGTGGTCAATGGTTACAAAATCGGAACCGTGTAGGCCGATTTCGGTTCCGGTTCCTATGTCTCAAAAACTGTGGAACCGGCGGTTTTAACCGTCGGTGGAACCGTGATTGAACCATTTTTTTAAGGTTAAAACCAGTAATTTTGTTTTGGTAAACACATGCTAGAAGAAATGTTAAATGTTTATTATGATTTTTTATATCCGTAACTACATGAAACACGTTTTAGACCAAATGTTGTAAGCGAACTGCATGAACTTCGATTATTCTATACTATAATAGTATACATAGATAGTTTAATATTATTATTAATATTAAGTATAAAACTTAATTGAATATTAAGTCCAAGTATTTTTCTTTATTTTTCTTTTTTTTAATGAAATTGATAAACTATTTTAAGAAATCAAAAAAATATCAAAAAATAAACAAACGGTTTCAGTTAAAACCAGAACCGAAACCGTGAATGAACCAGGTTCCGAACAGGACCAGAACCGTAAGGCAACGGTTCGGTTCCACTTCCTCCAAATTAAGAACCGAAATCGCGAATTTGGGCTCGAAACCGCTTCCGGTTCGGAACTGTGGCGACCCCTACTCTAGACTGCTAAATTTATGTCGCCTCAAACTATAAAACCACCTGACTAGTCCTTTCAGTAAAGCACGCATCACATGACTACTATCAATCTGAAATTAGTTATTTCATAAGACAAATAAAAAAATCGCACTATAATCACCTACTTATTGATATGAACATATCTAAAAATACCCGAACTAGGGTGATGGTTCGGGTCGCCCACCTGACCCGACCCAAAAGAAGAATACGGATTGGACAGGTGGACCAATGCGAGGTCTCCATGTGGAGCAAGGTCGCATGGCTCCGTACGACCTCGTACTGCTAGGGAATCAACACTTATAAATACTCTATTGTTTCATTGCTACATGCCCACATTTATTTCTATTCACCTCGCTCTATATTTATTATCGACCTTACACTTGTAACTGACTTAAGCATTGTAGGGTCTTAGCTAGGAACCCTCCCAGCTAGCCTAACGTTTATCTCTATTACAGGACCCGAACTGAAAGTACCTAAACTCGAGACGAACCGACCCGACCCGAAGTACATCTGATTTGTTCACACCCAAATCAGTTGGCACTGTCTGTGGGAAATTACTTAGGTCAAAGTAAATATGGATGAGACTCCAGTGAAAGCAAAGGGAATACCACCTTGTGGACTAAATACGGAGGAGACACCAATAAGGACGAAGGAAATGGCACCTCGGGGAGGATCCCCTTCATTGCAAATTCAAGAGCAACGTCAAAAGGAGGCCGAGGATCCCATAATCAACATGCGAACTAGTGATTTTGAGAAAATATTGGAAAAAATGTTAAACGATAGGGAAAGAAAAGGCAAAGCTCCTATGGCTTCTCCCCCGAGGGACGTGCCTAAGGATAAGAAACCGGCATTGATTGGAGCAAATAAAGAGTTAGGGGATATGGAGGAGGTAGCTAGTCACCAAGCGCCACGGGCGAGGTAGCCCGAGGTGAGGCTAGGCGAGCTCCCAAGGTAGCTGATATAAACGAGCTCAGTGAGCAAATTGAGCAAGCCACCCGAAAGTTGGACCATTTGAAGAGAAGAGGGGCAGTCACTTCTGCTGTGCAAAAGAGAGGATCCCCTTTCTCCCCAGAAATTTTGGCAGAAGTCGTTACTACGAGCTTCAAGCTTCCAGATATTCCCAAGTATGATGGGAATAAGGATCCGCAGGAACATTTAACGGATTTTGATCACATAATGCAACTTTATGAACAGTTGGATGCCATGAACGCTAGGATTTTTATCACCACACTGAAGGGAAAAACACAAGAATGGTTCATGGGGCTGCCCATGGGGACTGTCGTATCCTACGAGCAGTTGGCGATAAAGTTCTTATACCAGTTCACTAGTCAAAAGCAAGCTCGGAGATCAGCGACCCATCTTTTTACCATCAGGCAGGTAGAGGGCGAACCATTTCGAGACTTTATTAATAGATTTAATGACGAGACAGTCGAGGTGCAGGATATGAGGATTGATATGATGACAAATATATTGGTGCATGGTTTGAAAAAGAGAGCATTAACATCAGCACTAGCGCGTAATCCTCCAATGGATAAAGAAGAATTGATGGGGATGACCCAATAGTATATTCAAGAGGAAGAGATGAACGAATTGAAGGATCATGAATGGTCAGTAGCAGGTCAGGAGGTGCGTGTAAGAAAGGATCCTAGAGAGAGAGCGTTTTAAGTCTAAGAAAGACCATGAGCCAGGTCGAGATCAGGACCGGCAGCGACCTGCACGATTTAACAGATACACGCCACTAAATGCATCCCGGGTACATGCCTTAATGTCAATTGAGGGAAAATAATATGTTGAAGTGGCCGAGAAAAATGAGGGCCACGCCGGGTAGGAGAGACGATGGAAAATATTTTCATTTCCATAAAGATCATGGCCATGATACAGAAGAGTGTTTCCAATTGAAAGATGAAATAGCACGACTCATTCAGCAGGGAACTTTAAAATTTTTGTAAGAGTAAAAGAAAGTGAGGCTGAGGAGAGAGGCCAGGGAAAAGAGGCGACGCCAGGTTCGCCCTTGAGGCATAGGTCACGAGGAAGGTCTGAAGCTCATTTCCCGATAAAGGAGAAAGTAAATCAGCATCGTGAGTGATCCGAAGCGATGCGAGACTAGCAAGATAAAAATTTGCCGAGGAGGGGGGTGATACATATGATTGTTGGAGGCCCAAGTGGGGGTGATTCGCAAAGTGCGAGGCAAAAAAATATGCGAATCTTGGCTCATACTCCTAGAAGGGCTCTGGATATTTTGAACATCCAGGAAACAAACCCAATTATTTTTGATAATCGTGACCTGGTGGGAATAGAAACAAGTCAAAACGATCCCATGGTGATAACGATGGATATTGTGAACTTCGCAGTACAGAAATGTGATCTTTATGCAGGTCTCAAGGAAGATGGAGTTGGATGTAGCGATCCTACAACCGGTGGATACACCTTTAACTGGGTTCGGGGAAAGCAAAGTGACTCTGCTAGGTACTATCGACCTCCCCACCTCGTTAGGAACTTCCCCATGCCGAAAGATGATTATGATTAAATATTTAGTGGTCGATGCTTTGTTCGCATACAATGTCATTTTGGGTAGGCTAGGTTTAAATCAGTTCCAAGCTATTGTGTCCACATATCATTTGAAGATGAAATTCCCAACTTCAAGTGGGATTAGTGAAGTGTGTGGGGATCAGAAAAGTGCAAGGGAGTGTTATAACTTGTCACTAAAGAAAAAGAAAGGAGAGCGGGAGATCAGAACTATTAAGCAAATTGAGAGAGATGAGGAGACAGGAATGAGCAAAAAGGAGAAGGAGAAGCACACGAAGGCTCCGGTGATGGAGTATAGAATCGAGCCTACTGAATAGTACAAGGTAGTAGAATTGGATCCAAGCGATCCGGATAAATCGACTAGAATTGGCTCCCAGATGGATCCTAGCCTCGAGCTCCTAACCATCCAATTCTTGAAAGAAAATGTGGATATTTTTGCATGGAAGTCTTCGGATTTCAAAGGCATTAGCCCAAAGGTCGTAGTGCATTGCTTAAATGTTGACCCTGAGGTGAAACCTATCAAGTAGAAGAAGCAAAGTTTTGGGGGAGAAAGGAACAGGATCATTGAAAGCGAAGTGAATAAGCTACTCAAGGCGGGGCACGTTGTCGAGATCCAGTTCACTGAATGGCTATCTAATGTTGTAATTGTTCCCAAAACAGCTGAGAAGTGGAGGATGTGCACGGACTTTACTGATTTAAATAAAGCATGTCCGAAAGATCCATACCCCTTACCTCGCATTAATCTCTGGCCTAGTGGACTCTACGGTAGGGTGTGCTCTATTGAGTATGATGGATGCGTATCAGGGTTATCATCAAAATTTTATGGCGGAAGAGGATCAGGACAAGACCTCATTTGTTACTGATAAGAGGGTGTATTGCTACGTGGTAATGCCTTTCGGTCTTAAGAATGCTGGAGCAACGTACCAACGCCTAGTTAACCTCATGTTCAAAAGCGAGATCGGGGGAACCATGGAGGTTTATGTAGATGATATGTTGGTCAAGAGTGAGAAGCAGGGGGACCACTTGGAACATTTGAAGTGAGCTTTCAATATCATGCCAGCTTATGGATTGAAATTAAATCCGACGAAGTGCACTTTCAGGGTGCGAGGTGGAAAATTTCTCGGATTCATGGTCAATGAGAGAGGGATTGAAGCAAACACGGAGAAAAATTAAAGCTATACTGGAGATGACCTCCCCAAGGACCATAAACGAGGGGCAGCAGCTCACGGGAAAGCTAGCATCACTGAACCGGCTCATTTCGAGGTTAGCCGATTAGAACTTACCTTTCTTCGCTACTTTAAAAAATATGAAATTTTTTCAATGGACAGAAGAATGCGAAAAAGCTTTTGATGAATTAAAAGCATATTTAAGCTCGCCACCATTATTGTCAAAGCCTGAAAAAGGTAATCCACTTTTCTTGTACTTGGTTGTTTCTAAGCGATCCGTAAGCTTGGGTTTAGTTAAGGAGGAGGATGGAATGCATAAGACGGTTTATTATGTGAGTAAGATGTTGCAAGGAGCGGAAGAAAGATACTTGGCAACGGAAAAGTTGGCATTAGCCTTGGTAGTAGCAGCAAGGAAGCTACGACCTTATTTTCAGTCCCACCAAATTATCGTCCTAACAAATCAACCTTTGAGGCAAATTTTAGGAAGATTGGGGTTGTCAGGTCGCTTAGTTAAATGGGCAGTGGAATTGGGAGAATTTGATATCAAGTATCAATGCAAATCGGCAATTAAAGCCCAAATTCTAGCTGACTTTGTTAGCAAGGAAACCGTAGAAGAGCCGGCGACCCAAGGCGAGGTTTCTTGGCTTTAACATGTGGATGGTTCGTCAGTAGCAATTGGAGGTGGAGCCGGAATTTTATTACAAGGACCTGATTCTTTTGAAGTAGAGGTAACTTTAATGCTGGATTTCGAGGTTACAAATAATGAGGCAGAATATGAAGCCTTAATTGCTGGGATGAAGTTAGCACACAAATGCAATGTGAGAAGGCTCGTGGCATATACTGACTCTCAGTTAGTGGTGATGCAGATGAAAGGTTCTTTCGAAGCCAAAGATAAATCTATGTCCAACTACTTGAATAGTTTTGAGGATTTTCAGCTGCAACAGATTCCTAGAGAAGAAAATGAGAGAGCAGATGCATTAGCACGTTTCGCTAGTGCCATTTTGGGGGCGAGCTCGAGGAAGGCGGTAGTGTTAGTAGCGAAGCACTCCAAGGTGAACTCAGAAAGTGAACCTCTTGACCAATTCTCAAAAGAGACCTAAATTCTTCATATAAGAATTCGAGTAAATTGGATCGAGGGGATTAAAGAATTTCTTAAAACAGGAACTTTGTCGACGGATCCAGGAGAGGCGAGGAGAATACAGACCAGGGCATCTAGGTTCCAAATGATAGGAGAAGATGTGTATGAGAGGTCCTTCGGAAGGCTCCTATTGAAATGCTTGTTGCCTGAAAATGCGCAGTATGTGATGAGAGAGACTCATGAAGGGAACTGCGGAAATCATTCGGGAGGTCGCTCGCTAGCTCAGAAAATCCTAAAGCAAGGATACTTTTGGCCTACTGTGATGAATGATGCAGTTGAGTTTGCTAAAAAATGTGACAAGTGTCAGTTCCATGCTAACTTAACCCATCAGCCAGCAGTACCCCTAGAAACAATTCCTATTGCATGCCCGTTCGACCAGTGGGGGATTGACATTTTGGGTCCTTTCCCCATGGCAAAGTTGTAAGTCCAAGTGGCTACGATAATCTAGAGGGGGTGAATAGATTATGCCCATTTTCTCGATTATGCCCTCTTTTTCGAATGAAATAAGCAAAGACAAGAATGGAGGTGCGGGAAGTAAACAACACACGTCGATTTATAGAGGTTCAACCCACCTAGGGCCTAATCCTCTACCACCCAAGTATCTCTGGGATGGATTTCAAAAAGAAAAAGAATTTTATAAATAGTTACCAAAACTATTACAACATCACCTTACAACACCTCTTTGAAGATTACCACAATCTTCTTGCAACGGCACCTTGCGAAGATTACCACAATCTTCTGACTTGAAGAGCACCAAACTCTCCAACACCTCGAAGAGCACCAAACTCTTCCACGATAAGATTACCACAACCTTCTTTCACATATGAAGAGTACCACACTCTTCAACACCTAAGATCACCCAAGTGTATTCTTACCACAAGAATATTCATAAGGATATCTTGTGTTTGAATGATGAATTACAATCAAGATTACACTTTGAAAAATATTACAACTCAAAAGTGCAAGTGTAATCAAGAAACAAGCCTAGACCTCAAGATGTCAAAGTGAAATACCTTAGGCTATTACAACAAGAATGTGAAAGTGAAGAACAAAATATTTGCTTGATCTGTCTCTTGTTGTGTTGTAGTGTATTCTCTTATTTTTGTAGCTCCAAAGCTTCCTCTATTTATAGGAGAGGTTTGATCAAGGATAGGCTCCTCTTGGAGATTGAAATCTACTGAAAATTGCAATTAAAATTAAGATTATAGCTGTTGGAGAACAACCCCACAAATTAAGGAAAATCTGTCTGATGTCAACATATAGTTTGCTGTCAAAACCATAGGGCGACCGGTCGAATAGAAATAAGAGTTTGAAATTTTCGCACAAAATTTACACAGGGCGACCGGTCGATGGGGGGTTCGACCAGTCGAACCCATATTGGACCGGTTGGGATCTTTCAAAAAGTAAAACAGAGAAGTCTGCAAGTTTGAGCAATCCTTCAGACACCGGTCGACCTCACCGGTCGATATCCAGGTCAACCAGTCGATCTCTTGAAAATATCTTCTGTCTCATTTTCTATTTCAAAACTCAACTTCTGACACGGGTTGCCCTATAGGGTGACCGGTCGAATACGAGGCAGAAGTGTTGTCCAATATTTGTCAAAAATTAACTTCAAGAAATTCTCCGAAAAATTAGTAAAAATATTTTAGATCGATCGGGAGTATTTGGACAATATTTAGAAACATTGTTTTAGTGTAAAAACACAGTTAAACAAAATCATCAAAATCATGATAAAAACATTTATCTAACAAAAGGCGCTGAAGAAATTCGTGATAGTAGCAGTTGAATATTTTACAAAGTGGGTCGAGGCGGAAACATTAGCCAAAATAGGTGAGCAGGAATATTTGTAGTCGATTAACGGAATGCAGTTCCAGGGAAGAAAAATACGAGCATGGTGCAAGGAAGTGAAAATCCAACAAAATTTCACGGCAGTCGAAAACCCGCAGGCTAATAGGCAAACCGAGGTGGCTAATAGGATAATTTTACAGCACTTAAAAGCGAGGCTAGGTGCAATGAAGACATATTGGGTGGAGGAACTCCAAGGGGTCCTTTGGGATTACAGGACTACCCCAAGAACCTCTACGGGAGAAACCCCGCTCGATTTAATATACGGATCAAAGGCAGTAATCCCGGTAGAAATTGGGGAGGCATCTTATAGGGTAGCTCATTACGATCCCACACAGAACGAAGAGGATCGAAAGTTAGATTTAGAAACGATTGAAGAAAAGAGAGAGATAGCCTTGGTTCAAATTCAGGCAGCTAAGGGAAGGATGCGAGCAGCTAATGACAAAAGGGTGAATGAAAGAAATTTTCAAGTGGGAGACCTAGTGCTTAAAAAAATTGAAGTATATAAGCATGTGGGAAAACTGGAGGCGACCTGGGAGGGTCCTCTTAAGGTGATTAAGATCCTCAAGAGGGGAACATATCGTTTGGAAAGCATGGATGGAAAAAAGCTTCCCAGGCCGTGGAATATCCACAATTTACGCAAGTTTTATACTTAGGTGAATTACTTGTAATCAATGGCTTGTTTTGATTGAACACATATGAAATTATTTGGAGGGAAAATACCCCCCTTGTTTTTTGAGAAATAATTATCAGGTGGCGAAATAAAAAGCGGCCCAGCGAGGTCAGCTCTAATTAAAGCCATAAAGCGATCTGAGAAAGATCGTGGCAAGAAAGAAGCGACCCAGCGAGGTCAGCTCTAATTAAAGCCATAAAGTGATCTGAGAAAGATCGCGGCAATAAAGAAGCGACCCAGCGAGGTCAACTATAATTAAAGCTATAAAGCAATCTGAGAAAGAACGCGGCAAGAAAGAAGCGACCAAATGAGGTCACTCAATTAAACCCATAAAGCGATCTGTGAAAGATCGCGGCAAGAAAGAAGCGACCCAGTGAGGTCAGCTCTGATTAAAGCCATAAAGCAATCTGAGAAAGATCGCGGCATGAAAGAAGCGACCCCGCCGGGTCAGCTCTAATTAAAGCCATAAAGCAAAGATCGCGGCAAAAACGAAGCGACCCAGCGAGGTCAGCTCTAATTAAAGCCATAAAGCGATCTGAGAAAGATCGAGGCAAGTGCATAAGCAACCTCGCGATGTCGACTTAAATTAAAAGATAAAAATGGTTGAATAAAGGCACCGAATATGATACTAGAATTATGAAATTCAAAGTAAGACATAGAGAGTTAAAATAGACATATGGCGTGGTCAGAGCCTTTGGCAAATAGTTCATTAAAATGGCAAGACTTCCAAAATGATTGTTGTAAGCATAAAGTTCTACAAAACGAAGTGTTGTGCTTTACACGGAGCATGAAGCTCAATTACAAAAAAGGAAATAAAAACTGATTACCCATCCTCGTCTTCATCATCAGCCTCGGTAGCAGCAAGGGGTGGAGGTTGTTTAGTGGAGGCAAGGTGTGAACGCATTAGATCGATCCATTCATCTATTTCATCCACCTCGTCCACATCGCGGACAACGTCAAGTCTTTCCTCCTCGCCAGTCTCACCCTCATCTGCCTTCTCCAAGTCATCTGTTCGGAAGTAATCAAGTTTCTTTTGATCAAAATCCTTCTTGAAAACATCCTCTTATATAGCTTGGTCCCGACATTGCTCGAACCCCTCAAACAGATAGACAGTAGCACGACGAGCGACCAGAGTCTCGTAGGAGTGGGAGTTCAGGAAAGACTTCACGCATTCTTTGCGAGCCGTTTAGAGCGCGGAAATATACTCCACCGAGGTCATGTACTCCTAATAGCCCTCCTTGCGGACCGTATCATAGGTCTCTTTCAGCTTGTTTTCATGGGCCTCCTTCTGTTCATTCAACTCTTGGCGAGCTATAGTAACATCCCTCTCCAACCCTTGAACTTTGCTTACGAGCGAGGTGTTTTCCTTGGTAAATTTCTCTTTCACGGCTTCGGCCTCGCTCAGGGCTTTGGAAAGCCTATCTAGTTTTCCCTACTGTGCATCGAGAGTTCGCTTCCAATTCGCAGCGCGGAGGGAGAGGTGGTGCAAGAGAGCATTATTCTGAGATAAATAAAGTACAAGATTAGAAAAGTCAAGGTAAAAGGTTAGTTATTAGTGACGTGAGACAACGAAGTAATAGACTTACAGAGAAACTGTTATGGGCTATCAGCTCCTCCAACCGAGTGAACTCGAAGGGAATCAAAGCAAATTGGCCAGGACTGATGAGAGTGTGCTTATAAAGCTCAAAAGAATCCTCCCCGGCATGTGTATCGAGGACACAGCTTCGCTCGTTAATCAACCAGTTCGGGACGAGACGAGGCAGCGAGGAATTAAAGGTGGAAGATATTTGAGGAGGTGTCTCTTCATGTCCTACATATCTGCAAGTTGTCTCTCGCATATAGAGAGCCACTTGATTTGAGCCCCCATCTCGGGGTTGCTGCAAGTTTCATCATCAATCTCGACCTCAGGCTGCTTGCTGGAGGATTCCACGGCTGGGCCGATGCGAAGCTTCTTGGTAGAAGGCTCTTCGTGAACCTCGCGATCTTTACTCCCTAAGTCCCGTCCCGACTGTGCGACTTGTGGGACTTATCTTTTGGAGCTTTTTCTTTGGTAGTTTTGCCTTGTGAACCAGAGGCCTTCTCGGTAGGCTGGCCCCCAGAAAGTGTAGAGGGGTGCTGAGGAGTAGAACGAGCTGGGATAGTACTTCAGCATCACCAATCACCTCAGTTGGATCAGCGAACACCGAGGTCGGAAGAACGCTATGTAGGTTCCAAGGGGTGTGAGTAAGGTTTAGAAGGGGGGTTGAATAAACCTTATAAAATTTTTGATTTTAGTCCTTTTAAAAAATTGCAACAGAGTTGACTCAAACTACTGTGTCCTTGAGGGACAGCTAAGTTGGTTATTCAGCTAAGTAGCCACTCAACAGACTCGATAGAGCTGTTGATAGAATAACTTGGTTGTTTAACCTAAACTTAACTTGGCTGGTTTGGTTTTATCAGCGGAAGACTTAACATCCTTTAATTAGATTTTAGCATGTTTTAAACATTTGATTCTTAGCACTTGGTTAAAAATCAGTTGGATAGCAAATATGATTTTATCAAGAGATATAAAGTAAATATGCAGGAAGTTAAATGTGATGAAAATTAATGACAAATATTTTTATAGAGGTTCGAAGATGGGGTAATTCTTCTAATCCTCTCTTCTCCAACTCTTGAAGGAATCCACTAAGTAATGAGATCGCTTTACAAAGTGGTGAATATCCGAGACACGCCTTGATCACACAAAGTGGCTTCTCTTGTGACTCACTTCTTCAAAGGGTAACGTCTTTATTACTTGACTCACTTCTCAAGTTCTTGGATTTGATCACGAAGCCCTCCAACAAACTTGATACTGGTTCGACCTTGAACCTTCCTACAATCCTGACTTGGAAAGTAGACCCCTTTTGATTCTTCAAAAGTTTCATCTTCAACAGATTTGAAGTTGTCTTTCCTTCACAACTTGTGTTGGATCGATTTTCTTCGAGTTTCAGGCTTGAGGAATTTCTTAAATATTAATGAGAATATTGCACGTTAAAATGCTTGAATATTGCTTGCTTGTTCGTGATTCAGGTAGCCTCTTCTCAGTAATTTCCTCAGCCTTTTATTGTGCACATCTGAAATTTTGCCCGTTGAAGAGATAGGCTAATTTCAAATGTCATTTTTGTTTTGGCTTGTCTTGTTGTAGTCCTTGATGTTGACATTTCCTCGTATTAAATGTCTTCGCAGCATTGCAGGTGCCTGACACAAGGTGCAGTGTTTCCCATTGGTTTATTCCTTTTGCACAATTCTGGGACTAACACTTTAGACCTGACAACTTTGACATATTACTATATTGAGTAATATTCTTGGCTTTAATCAACGGATCTAAGTCAGTTGTCTTGACTAGACTTCTGCCTTTTCCCCAGGTGACTTGAGTCGGCTCCATTGGATAACTCAACCACACTCCAACTTTGAGACTTGGCTTCTTGAGTTGACTTGACCGACACTTCTCACAAATTGCTCCACACCGACACTCCTTCAGTCCTCGACTTCCTTCTTCTTCTAGCCATACTCAACCGACACACAACGTAGTCTTTAATCCAAATCCGCGATTGACTTCTTGTATTCCTTGGCATAGCGACTTGACTCGAAATTTTCTCACCCTATCTATTACAATACAAATTACAAAGAAAATGGGGTGCCAACTTCCTAGTTTAAGTTTTACATGGTATCATCAAAATCTACTCAATAAATTTCCTAACACGCTGCCTGAATCCGAGGCCGCGTGAGCATCGGTGGACTTTGGGGCAGGCGGAGTCCGGTTTCTGCTAGCAAGTAGGGCGTGTTTTTTGCTCTTTCAGCTGCTTCGCCAACAGCGAGCCCTTGACAGACATCTCTGAAAAAGAGGAAAATAATAAGAACGATTTGAATATCTTTTTAGCAATTTAAGTAAAGGAGTTGAAGATTACCCAAACTTAAAGAAGCTGGCTTTGGGATAGGGCCAAGGTCCGCGAGGGAGAGAACCTCCTCGGTTAAAAGCTTTATCGACAGAAACCAGGTCGTGCATAGCACATCGTGGACGAAGTTATCCTCCCAAGTGACCGAAGTGAGGTCACGAGGGTGAGGACGAGTAACCTTCCACTCAAAAGGAACCTCCCAAGGGGTCTCTACGGGGGCTCGAATATAAAGAAACTTTTCTTTCCAATGCCATATGGAAGAGGGAAGGTTATGGAGAAGCTTGCGGTTAGGTCGAGGAGAGAGGTAGAAGAAACCCTTCTCACTAGTGGTCGAGGAAGAATTAATGGAATAGAGGGCCCAAAAATGTGAAAACGAGGCAGACTCCTAAAAATACTTCATTAAGATCGCAAAACCTAGAATATGGCGGTAAACGTTCGAACGAGCTGGGCAGGGCACACTCCTAAACCTTTTAAAATATTTACAACATGGCGAACTAGAGGAAAACGTAAGTCCGCCTCGAGGCTAAGCAGGTGAAATGACATACATTGGAGAGGGGGTTTATCTATACGGTCGTTTCTCCCCGGAATGATTATTTGAAAATTACTAGGAATAAAAAATCGGTCTCTAAGTTCAGCTACCTGGTTCCTATTTACAATAGAGCGAAGTAAAGCCCAAGGGGCTGTGAATTCTAAGTCAGGGTCTACGGACGCATCCTCATTTGATTCATCACTAGGGTCCAAGTCGAGGACATGGTTTCCTAGGGGAGGTATGGCCCTAATTGGGCTAACATGCAAAATGCGAGCTCCGGAAAGAGGGCCAGGGTTAGAGCTAGATTTTGAGCTGGAACCTGAGCACGAACTCGAACCGCTTGAGCTTGAGTCATTAGAACCTAGGGTACGGTCGGAAGGCATAGCAAGAAGAAGAAAGAAAAATAAATGAAATAAAAATTACTCGAAGCGAAGCTAAGGGCTACCTCGAAGTGAAATCTGACTACGTGAAGAATCTTCAAACGGAAGCTTTGAGCTCGCGGCGAACCGGAAAGAATTTTCTCCGCACTTTATGAAGAGTAAAAATGACAAACTCAAAAGCCTCCATATATATATATATATATAGGGATGGGCGGGACGATCAAGCGACCGGAATTAAAAGAGGCTTTTCAAATTCTACGGTCCAGATTCAGAGTTACCTTGGTAATTAATACTAAAGTAACTGGGGGAGTAATGATATGGACATATCTAAAATTACCTATTTACCCTCACTTATTAGAAGAAATGGCCCGAGGATGCTAAGATCCACGGATTATGGAGGTTCGGGTCACGACCCAAACCGAGGTGACGGTTCGGGTCGCCTACCTGACCCGACCCAGAAGAAGACGGATTGGACATGTGGACCAATGCGAGACCGCCACGTGGAGCGAGGTCGTACGACCAGGGATTCAACACCTATAAATACACCATTGTTCCATTGCTATATGTATCACATTTATTGCTATTCATCTCGCTCTATATTTATTATCGACCTTACACCTGTAACTGACTTAAGCATCGGAGGTTCTTAGCTGGGAACCCTTCCGGCTAGCCTAATGTTTATCTCTCTTACATGACACGAACCGAAAATACCTAAGCTCGAAACTAACCGATCCGACCCGAAGTACATCTGATTTGTTCACACCCAAATCATTAATAATGCATCAAAATCTTTATACTTCATAAATACGTGGTTTCTTCATGTAAACTTCACACATTTCATTCTGAATGCATCTATTCAACAATAAAATTTGGTGTCTAATTGCACACAATAGCTAAATAAGATGAAAAACTTAAACTCTATGAACGATTGATTAATTTATTAAAATATTTAGACTATTTTTTAGGGATATTACAAAAAGACCCATAATATTTGGGCTAACTACAATAAATCAAGAGGTCATTGAAAACTGTAGAAAATCCCTTTAGATTTGATTATGTCTTAAATTATGAGGTAAGTACTGTAATATCTTGATAAAAGTAAGGAGAGCTTTAGAAATATTTTTTCGCATATGAAGTGGAAAAATGTAAGACGGATAGAGATGGCAAGATGCTCCAAACCCGATTGGGGATCCCGTCCCCACCCCAAACCCGATGAGGAATCCATGTCCCGATTATGTCAATGGGGCGGGGATGAGTTTAGGTCACCCCGCCCCCCTAAGCCCCGCCCCGACTTTATATATATATATATATATATTAAGTATATATATTATATATGAACATATTATTTTCTAAAAAACTATCATTTAATATTCATTTTTGTAATATACTTGATGATAACTTCTAAAAGTGTTGACAAATATAACACATAAATTTAATAAAATATGTATATGTTTTTTTGTTAAAATATATATTGAGAATTAAAAATATTATTTAAATTATAAAAAATACAAATGAGGATACCCGCTCCCGATTCACTCCGCCTCGATCATGCCCCAATTCTTAGCGGGCTGGGTATGGAAATACCAAAACCCGACCCAACCCGCGCCATTGGCACTCCTAAAGCCGGATCAAATCTAAATAAGCTTTTTATAATTTTAGAAAAACTCTTGGTTTTCTTTTTTAATTAGCCTCAACCTCACGGGGGGTCTTTTTGTAATTACACCTTTTTAATACAACCCGCCAAAGAAATTGTTTGCAAACGGCAATGGAGTGTACGGAAATCGTACAGTACCAAAAACACTACACGAACAGAGCAACATGTAACAGTAACACCACCTCCTCCCCCTCACATTTCAGCCACCATTTCAGTGTAACAGAACCCACGTCCTCTGCCTCCCAAGTCGAACCAATGACGACCTCCCCGCCCCAACATGGGCTAGTTGATTCTCCGGCGGAGTCCGACGATGAAAGAGCTTCTCCGTTGGAGTCCGAAGATGAAATAGTTTCGAAAACTCAAACAGTGGCGTCTCCTCCAGTTGCACCCACGTCCTCTGCCTCCCAAGTCGAACCAATGACGGCCTCCCCGCCCCAACATGGGCTACTTGATTCTCCGGCTGAGTCCGACGATGAAAGAGCTTCTCCGTTGGAGTCCCAAGATGAAATAGTTTCAGAAACTCAAACAGTGGCGGCTGTGGTGGATCCTCCTGTTGCACCCATGTCCTCTGCCTCCCAAGTCGAATCAATGACTGGTCATCAGGCCTCCCCTCCCCAACATGGACTAGTTGATTCTCCGGCGGAGTCCGACGGTGAAAGAGCTTCTCCGTTGGAGTCCGAAGATGAAATAGTTTCAGAAACTCAAACAGTGGCGTCTCCTCCAGTTGCACCCACGTCCTCTGCCTCCCAAGTCGAACCTATGACTGGTCATCAGGCCTCCCCGCTCCAACATGGACTAGTTGATCCTCCGGCGGAGTCCGAAGATGAAAGAGCTTCTCCAGTGGAGTCCGAAGATGAAATAGTTTCAGAAACTCAAACAGAGGCGCATCCTCCGGTTGCTCCGGTCAACGAAGATGAAACACTGGCTCCTCCTCCAGCTGCTCCGATCCCCATCGTCTCCCAACAACCAACGGATGTTGTCTCCGCCGCGGAACCAGTGGCAGCTGCTGACCCAGATGAGTTGTGGTAAAGAATTTTTAAGTCCAGTGTGTTTTTTTTAAAGAAAAAGAAAGAATATAATCTGACTGTGTGCGTGAATGCGTCATGTGTGGCTGGGCTGTGATTCTTTTTGTTTTGTTTTAGTTTGAAAATAGAAATTCATTTTCTGATAAACTTTTAAAAGTATTATATATGCATTCAAGAATAGATAAAAAAACGAAATATCTACATTCCCTTGTCTTAAGTAGTCTTTCACAAACCGGTTACAAGTTTAAGCTCACTATGATTTCATTACTCAGATATATATACTCAAATTTCAAACTTCTAACCGGTCAAAAATCAATAAACTATTCTTCAATTTAACTAGTAAGTGCAGAAATACAACCCAAAAGCAAAGAGATATCTAAGAATCAGCAATGGTAACTTCAACTTCAACACCAGGTTCAATGGTGATTGAAGTAATTTGCTTCACATGCATTTTTAATGCTACTGTAGTTTTTGATTTGATATAATGTCTTTATTTTGTTGTTGTTGTTGTTGGATTTGAGTAAATTTTAGCAATCTTAGCATGATGTAATTTGCTTCACATGCATTTTTGTTGTTACTGTATTTTTTGTTAAATTACTAGAAATTCCTAGCAATTTCAGATTTTGCATTTTTCTCCAATCTAGCAAATTTGGCATGGAACCATAAGGCCCAATTTATTAATGAAATTGCTAGATTGGAGAAAAAAGAAAATCTGAAATCATGTTTCATTGATTCATTACTGAGGCTTATATTCAATAGGATTTGATATTTTCATTTTTCTCTTTGTAAAGTTTGTATTTTTAGTTGGCTATTAAATTATTTTGAACTTTGCTATATATATATATATATATATATATATATTGGTTGATACCCATTATAAACTAACTGGTTAGGAATTTTTTTGAATTTTTTTGTGTCTGTACCGTAAAATCTAAGTTTTTCTTTATTTTTTCAGGAGGCGAGAACTAACGATTAGGCTTCGGTGGTCTACGGTTGCTGTTGCGACAGTGATCGCTATATTATCTATTCTTTTGACCCCGCGGTTTCCGGATAGCAACATGTATGATAACAAGCATGATGAAGAAGGAGAGCATGTTAGGAAGATCCCTGCATTTGAGTACATCCTCCTGCCTACATCTTTGACCCTCTATGCGGTGGCTTTACTAGGCTTGCCCTTCTGGTATAGAACTAGACAGATTCGCCTTCCTAGATGGATGAAATGTATTGCTGACACAATTTTCCTCGGAATCTCGGTATTTTTAGCAGGATATGTGAAGAACGGGTGGGTGCTAGCTGCGGTTTATATTGCCAATATTCATTTAATGGCACTTGCTAACGTACTAGTGGTGTTCGAGAACATTGGTGCCTTGGATTGCGGGTTTGCTGTGTCAATGGAGGCGACATTGCACGTGAGCAAGAATAATCAAAAAGTGTCCATGTTTGTGGTTGCAGTTCTTTGTGGAGTTTGCCAGATAATGAAGCACTGCAATGAACTTTACAAAGAGCAGACTCTCAATAGATTGGACGCTCAAAGAAGAGGGGTTGAATATCGTGAGGTTGGATTTGTTGATTATGCCCGTGGTGAGTGGCTTGGATGTGTTGGTTATATTCGTGGTAGGTGGGATGTCGTTCGGGCTTATTTCCTCAATGAGACTTTCCCAACCGAGCTTGAGATGCAAACTGAAATCGAAACGGGAGTTGACATTGTTTGACTGTAGTTTTGGAAAATGTAATTGTTGTTTTCTTGCGGCATTTAACAAACTTGTAGCTATTTACTTTAATTATGATGATTGTAGTTGAACTTGAGCATGTAAAAGACTTGAAGTGTCTCAGTAGTTTTGAGAATATAATTGTTGTTTTCTTGAGGCATGTAAACAGAACCGTGTAGCTACTATTTTAATTATGATGATTGTAGTTGAACTTGAGCCATGTCTTAGTTTGGGAATGTTATTGTTGCTTTCTTGAGCCTATTTTTCTGATTGAATGTTGCAACTCACTTATAGAATTATGTTCCACTTGTTTCTTACTAATTTCATTTCTAGTGCATGTACATTTTTTTCTGATTCTATTCTTAACCTGCTATTACTTTGTAGATCTAAATATCTAATGATCATGCCATAAGGGAGCAAGTATAACAGAATCTACTCAATTGGGCATTGCTATTCTGCAGCCATTTCCTGTACAGACTGTTTAAATTAAGGTAGAGGATCTAATGATCATGCCATCTACTTGTGCACGCATTCTGTACGCGGTTATTTACGCATGCTGAATGTGCCAACATTCCATGTACTAGGAAATTCTTATTTAGAGGCTGATGAAGTAAACACCGAAGGAGAAGAGAGCTATCTGATGTAAAATGTTTTCGATCATGAATTTTTAAATTCATAACGTCAATGATTGCTTGTGTACTCTAAAGATGGAAATGTGCTGAAGTTATGAACTGTTGAGCATGCCATAGAATTTAGGAATATTTTTTCCCATGTGTTTAATCATCGTATTAGTTAATTGGTTTATGAATATTGTCATGTTTTCATGTTCAGGTCTCTCTTGGAAATGAAACAGAAAAGTCTTCCATGGTCAATCTGTATTTCCCTCGAGTTTTCATGGCTTACCAACAGTTGAACCCCTGATCATTGTTATCCGACATGCCCAACATCTTCACAATGGCCATGCTGTTCCAGTGCTATCTGTTATCACCATCCTTATGAGATCTTTTTCCTTTCATCTTTCAGTATCAAAGATGTGAACCTTGGGAATTTTTTCTTTTGCTTTGATATGTGGGCCTTGTATGGTTAATTTGCTTCTAAACACTGACTTCCTTATGCTCTTGGTGTATGCCACCATGGGGTTGGGTCTTTGTGTTCCTGAGGTTACTGTGGGGCAATCATTTGAATGTTTCTGAAAAATGACCTTCACTTCTTGCTTTTCTAGATACTTGTATCTTTTATGAAAATGCTACCAAAGGAAAACTAAACTGATTTTTATTCATTTACTGCACTTTCACTTGATTTTCTCATCTATCCTTTGTAGATTCTGTTTCAGGCTTGACGTCTTGTCTTCAATCTACATACAATGAACAATGTTGCTCAATTTGCATACTTGATTTTCTTTTTCACATGGAGAAGGATATCTACTTTTGAGATAAGTGACAGCACATAAATGAACTAGTTAGTGTCTTAATGCTCGGAAAGATATTGAGGAACTGAAGGAGTTTGTCCTGCTTGGTTTAATCAGACGGTGTGCAAAGAGAGAGTGAGTTTTAGCTAATAATTTTAGAATAGTCTAGTGATATTCAACTCATGGTTTGAAAATGAAGTGCACTGAACTCAAATTGAAATAAAACCTTCAAAGTTGCGCACTATTTTTTTTAATTGGTTGGTATCAGTCGCGATACGCTGCAATGATGACTGTAATTGAACTTGAGCATGTAAAAAGGGTTACGGTTTCTTAGTTTTGGAAATGTTATCGTTATTTTCTTGAAGTATGTAAAGGCAACCCTATAGCTGCGTCTCCAGTTGGCATTACTAGTGTAAATATTTGTATTCATACTGGTACGTCGTATACATATAAGAATCAAATGTCTTGCTAAGTTTCTGCATAGGCATATTATTTGCACTTTTTTTTTTTAAACCAGGGGCATCACTGGCTCCTATATATAGTCTATAGAGAATGTATTTTGGAAATTAAATCTGCTTGTTATAGAAGTGTAATATATATATGTTGTTTGAGGTACTTTTCTACTCATGAAGGGCAATCAATGGATCAACCATCCAAGAGCAACAAGTTCGTTTTTGGTGCTAGAGATGACGATACGATCGGTTTCAGGGGCGGCTAGACCAGCCATACTTACTCTCATGTCACCATGAATCCATGATGGATGGTCACAAGGTAAAAAAATGGGAGCAATTTGATTTTGCCACTTAGTAATTCTGTGTTTAAACCTCAATATTTACATACTTTCTGTGAAAGTTGGCTTCTTGTGATTGATATGAGTAAATTATCTTCTCATGTATTTGGTTTTTGCCCAATGAATTTTCATATGATTGATTCTTCACAAAGAGTAACACCTTCACCTCAGCCATGCTTGAATACTTAATAGGGGTAATTACTAAAACACCCCTGAAGTTCGAGCTAATTACAAAAATACTCATAGATTTTTGAAAATTACAAAAAAACCATTTATGTTTTGATGAATCTCACAATTTCCACCTTCATATTCAAAAAACATTTCAAAAGTTCCCTTACGTTTATCAAAATATTACAGTTACAATGGCCAAACTTTAGCGGGATTACTCTATTCATATAAAATCATTTGAAATTCACCTAGGTTTGAGATTTGAGTTCGGGACAACAGATTTGGGGATTGATATTTGGGTTTTGGTGAAAATGATGAAGAATCTCCAAGTTGGGGTTGCAGATGGGGCTATGCCTATGGGTGATCAATTCATAAATTTAAGGATAATTGCACAAATACCCCTGAGGTTCCCGGTAATTATAAAAAATCTAGAAATTTTAAAAAATAGCAAAAATCCCTTGATATTTGATTCTCTATACATTTTCACCCTTCATAAGCAAAAAATATTTCAAATACTCCTGATATTTATGAAAGTATTACAATTGTCCCCTTAGATTTAATAGAAAATCAAATTTGGGTAGACCTTTTAAAATACTTGCGACTTGCTTTTCATTCATGCGACATTAGCGCCACGGCCTCAGTAACAATTTGTTTTAGGGATAAGGCAAAAATTTGGGCTATCTCAGCATTAGGGGTGTGCACGGTCCGGGACGGTTCGGAGATTCATAAATCTCCAGAACCGTCCCGAAGTTCGGAGATTTTAAAAATCAATCTCCAGAACCGAACTGTAGAGAAAAAATCTCCGGACCGACGGTACGGTTCGGGACGGGGAAATGGAGATTAATCAAAAGTAAAACACACAAAAAAAATAAATATAAAAATCACCAAATAATTATAGTCCATTCCTTTTTTTAGTGCAATCTCAAAATAAATTACAACCATAAAGTCACACCAACACTTAAAGGCTCTCAGTCAAAGTAATTTTCTTAATATATTAATATTTAATTGCAGTTGTTGGACAAGTATTTTATTATGGTAGATTTCTAATCTAATTTTTTATATTCTAAATATTTGATTGATTGCAATCCAATTCTGCCAATACCAAAATAAAATTAACCATTGAATAATTTATGTCGAAAATTTTGTAAATCTAAAGCTAATGGTTTTTTAATTTACTATAGATCATTGATGTGTAATTATTGTATTTCGGATGTACAAAAATTTTAAAAGTATAACATATAAGTATTGACAATAAGGAAATTTAATATACATGTTGATGTTATGTTTTATTAAAACGTAGCAAATAATGAGAATAATTAATCTCCTTAATTATTTTCATTAATTCTCCTATAAAGAACTCAATTTTCAGTCATGGTCAATTATATGTTGTTGTTTCACGAGTCACGTATCGTAAGAGTTTGAACATATTGTGACGACGGCAAAATAAAATCAAACAGATGAGTAATATTGTGTATAAAGAAGTATTCCAAAATTTATAATTTTGAAATGCACGTAGTTAACTTGATTTGTTAGAAGTTGTATATTACATTTTTATATTCATTAATAGTGTAGCTCTTATATGCATGCAATACCTTGATGGAACACGTCCCATGCATTGCACGGGCAAAAGGCTAGTTAAATGATATAAATTCTTAGAATCTTAATTTAATAATTAATTAATCATATCAGATAATTTTCAAGGTTAATTAAATATGGGGTATCACAATATCAAAATATAAATAAGATAAAAATAATATATATGTATGTATTAAAAAATTCTTAAAAATCGGTTCTATCTTCGGATCTTCGGTTCGGTACGGAACGGTACGGTTCTCGGTACGGATATTTTAAAAATCTCCAGAACCGTACCAGAAAATTTTTCGGGACAGTTTGGTTCGGAGAAAGTCAAAAAGTCAACGGATATTTTCGGTTCGCATATCGATTCGGTTCCAGTGATCTCCAAGCTCCGTGCACAGCCCTACTTAGCATATGTTTACATAAAAGCAGCTATTATCTCATCCGCTACTGCGAAGTCGCATTCCTTTTTAAAATAAAACACATTTAATGCATAAACTTGAATATTAAATAATAAGACTATTTAATTAAATCTAATAATGTTAGGAAAACTAAGATGAAGTGAAATAATTAGTTAACGTGGTTATTAATTATACATATATATATATAATTTAAACTGATTTAATAGTTGAGTTAATTTAATCAATTAAATAATTTGATTATTTAATTGGACTTGGTGATCAATTAAATTAATGTTGGAGATCAATTAAATTAAATGTGTCTAGTTAATTAATTGAAGAATTATTAATGGACCTTTTAATTAAATCTAAATAGTCAAGCCTAATTTAATGAGCCCGGTTTATCAAACAATTGGATAATATAGAAGATTCCAAAGATTCCTAATTGGATTAGAAAATCTAGGATAATTATGAAAGAATTTTAGACTCCTACCATAATATTGTTCCTTTATTGGCAAGGAAAGATGTGTTTCAAGTTGGGATAGGATTCCAATTAAACCCTAACCAACCATTATAAATACAAGATCATGTGATCAGTTTTTGGACATAAAAAATCAGCTCGTGAATAGTGTCCGATTTTGAGTTATTTTTAACTTCCTTTTGTGAGAGACATTGAAAGCTGTTTGCAATCGAAGGAAAGACACTTAGTTTCTTTTGAAGAACCCGTTCGAGTAATCAATTGAGGATTAAGGATTCACTGGTATGAATTCGGAAAAGGTACGACTTCGGTAACTTTAATTCTTTTAAGGCAAAAACTTGCATGAGACGGAGCCCTTAGGCAAAGTTTTAAAGGGTTTTTTTTTTCAGATTTTATTTTTCTTAGGGTTTATATTTGTTTTTTTATGGTTTATTTTGTTTTTTGGGTTTTTTTTAATTGATTTGGGTTTTTAGGATTTTTAGTTTTTTTTAGGGTTTATTTTTTATTTTTGGGGTTTATTTTTGTTTTTCGGGTTTATTCTTCATGGTTCATGTTTTTAGGGTTTATTTTTGTTTCTTCATGGTTCATTATTATTTTTAAATTTATTTTCATGGTTCATGTTCTCAAGACGGAGCCCTTAGGAGGTCCGTCTAACGGATTTAGATCCGTGATACCGTCTCACAAGAGACTTGCTCTTCTTTTAATGGTAATCGCAAAATCCAATAGGGATGAGATTCGAGAACCTAGACTTGCTAACTCATTAACACGCCTTATGGGAGCTACATCTGAATCCCCTTCCAGCGATTTTGATTCGCTTGAAGAGTTCTGCTCGCAACATCCAACGTTTCTTAGGATTTAGGTGGTTAATTTGATCATTAACTAATTTTTGCGTAATTTTAATTTATTTTTGCTTAATAACCAAAAGTTTACCTTTTTTTATTGATCTATTTTTCTTTTCAATTTTTTTTGGTGAAATTAGATATTCCCAGTTTTATCTTCTCTTTTGCTTAATTAATAAAAGAAAATTAACTAAGGTGATACTAAAGAGATTTAATTATAAATAAAGGGGAGAAAGAAAAGACTTAATCTTTTTATTATATCTTTTGAAAAAGAAGGGATATTAATGAAAAAGGAATTTTATAACTTTAATTTTCTTTATACTATAATTCCTTTCTTCATATGATAATTTTTTTAATTTATTTTATCATATTCATAATTTTTATGTTTTTTGTATATTTATTTTTATTAACTTTTAGGTTTGGTGATTTCTTGTTATCCATAAATATTGTTTTATTTTAGCAATATATATGGCTATTTTGGATTTTTTTTAATTTATTTAAATTGCCTACATTGAGGACACATGGGAAATTTTTCCTCCTAAATTTGAAAAATCCTCAATTGTTTTTGCCCATATCATCATAACATAGTCCACCTACGCACTTCCAGGTGAGATAAGATTTCCCCGCAGAAAATTAAATGAAATGCCCAAAAAATTGAGTCTTAGTAGTCTAAGACCGACGTTTGATTACACTAATTAAATGGCTTAATTAAATTAGGGAATTTTCCAATTTTCCCCTTTTAATTGGATGTTAGATAGAATTCTTTCAAAGTTTTCGTCCTTTTAATTGGCTCAATATGATATTGAACAACCACCTCGCCTAAAAACTTAAGTTGTTAGAGAGGTAAATTATTTAATATTTAATTACTCTAAGAGATAGAAACTAGATAATTTAGGGGATGAGAATAAATCTTTTCGAAGATTTTATGATAACGATTTTATTAGAAACTAGATTTTATGATAACGATAATGATTATCATTAAAGATTTTACGATAATGATTTTCATTAACTTGAGGAAAATATTTAACTAGGTTTTCAATTTTGGACAAGAAGGATGAGAGAAAATATCTATAATGAAAGCAGCAGTGATCTCTTCCCATGCTTTATATTTCGTGTTTCGCCATTACAACCATGTTGCTATTTTATGATTCAAGCTCCAGTTTCTTCAACATATAAATAAAGGCAGCTCCATTTTCCTTCAAAAATTGATCATACATGAGAATTTGTTATCTGTTTGTGACAGGTAATGAAGGGAGCTGTTTTCTGCTGGGAAAATACCAGAATTAATGCGATTTTGCAGTATCTTCGTTCACAATCAACCAATCCGAAACCAGCTACTAGATTTTCTAAACTTTTAGATTTCATTAAACCACCTATCACATCTTTCGAAAAGCTGAACAATTTTGTGAAGAAATGCCGATCAATGATGACCGAAGAGAACGGAATAGCAAGGAGAGCAATTTGGTTTTCCTTGGCTTATTGCTCATGGCACTTCTGTTCCGTGCTAATATTTGTACACACAAATATTAAAGAATGGCCACTCCAACAACTTTGGAAAGTAAAAACTCTAAGTCAAGAGTTGAAACGAGTTGTTGTTTGCTCAGGAATTTTCCTAACCCTGCTAGTTTACTCCTCGTATATCTTTTTCTTAATGTACAAAGCTTTTTATCTTAAAAACAAACGACCCTTAAAACTTACCCCTTTTCGAAGAAGCTTGCTTAAGGGCATGTTTGTTCTTGGATGTTTGGGGTTGACTTATTTTGTCAAGGAATTTTGGGGAATGCTTCTTGGGTTTGGTATTTGTTTTCATATTATTCCATTACTCAATCTTCTGGGGTCAAATGAGAATTTTGGGTTTTTGGATTGCTTCCTCGCTTTATTGATTGAGGTGGGATTGTGTTTTGGCAAAAACAATCCAAACTATTACGCTCTATTTGTAGTTGCTATTATCTCCGCAGTTGGCATGTCATTCTTGAAGCGTTGTTATTATGGGCCACCAAAAGAGACCTTCCAACTCGAAAAGCAATGTTCCAATGTGCAAAACGGAGAAACACGGACTTTGCTCCCTCTGAAAAGAGAAGATAAATCAATCAAGATTATTATAAGTGGTGGGGAGAGTGAATAAGGTAGCTAGGTAGTGGATTTGAGCTTGTTACTTTTATTCTATTTAAGTTTGTTGCTACTATTTTGCAAGTTTCAATGCTAATTGTTATTCAAATGTATGCATATAATGATCTAAATTTACTTTTCTATTGTCGAGTGTTTTAGTTAGGTTAAATATTTGGATATTTCATTAAGGAGATTGTGGTAAAAAAAAAAAATAGTAATAATATCCATAGTATTTTCTATTGTCCAGTGTTTTAGTTTGATTAAATGTTCAATTCAAATACTTTAATTTCGTGATGAATTACTAAAAGCCCGTGCCTCCTCTCCTACATATCGTTAGCTACTCCGAGTTTGAGAATAACAGATTAACATGTCCATCGGCATCAAATGTTTGATTATGTTTGAAAATTAGGCTAAATAGCCAAAAAAAAAGAAAAAAAGAAAAAAAGAAAAAAAGTACTGCTGGCGGCAATCAGTTATTAATCATATTTGTGGCATTAAAAGTGCATTTTAAAGTTAAGATTTTCATGTTGACACTGCAATATTTGACGTGTGTTAGTTACCCAACAATTGAAGCATACATAAATAGATAGGTAGAGTTTGTAGTATTTTCTCTTGTCACGATAATGAATAAGATAAAAAAGCTCATAATCCACAAGCAAAGCCACTTTTCAATGAGAGAGATCACAGAGATGAGCTGATGCGGTTAAGAGTTACAGTGCCAGAAAGCACAGCCTTGCTTCGTTCTTTAACCTTCACTTGATAAACCACTCTGCAAATCAACATCATATCTTGTAACCTCCATTGGGAAATAAACAATGTCAGGTATTTAGAAAGAAAAAAAAAATTATCGAACCTACCTCAAGCCTTCGAGCCACATTTCGGTTATTAAAGTTTCACCTGGATAGACATGTAGTAGAAATCTCCCTGATATATTCGATATCATATTTTGTTCTCCTCGACAAATACTTTTGATGATGGCTCTGACTGCAAAGCCAAGTGTGCAGAGCCCATGCAATATAGGACGAGAAAATCTACACAAAAATTGGAACTTATTCAACATCAGGAAGAGAATGATATTTTAAATCATCACATGCAGACCACTTGCAATTCAAAGTTCAATATCACAACATCCAATAGGGTTATATTCTTTTTCATATGGTGTTAAATTTGGTTCTTATAAATCATTAGATGTGCTAAAAAGTGCCCTGAGAGTTACAGTCAATTTCAGAGTGATACTTTAGTCCTAAAACACAGAAAAAAGCAGAGACAATTGAGTTTTAAGTTTAAAGAAGGAAAATACCCAGCAGTTTCTGCAACCATAGGATCTGAGTGCAATGGATTGTAATCACCAGAGAGCCTGTAAAGCAGCGCCTGCATCGTGGTATGGCAAAATATTAATATAAAGTTCATATGCTACCAAAACAGATGGAAGTGACTACAGAGATTATTATATTCAGGACAGATTTGACCAAGTTGCCATTTTAATCAACAATGCCAAATTTCGGAATTGGGAAAATCTAGTGTTAGATGCATTATCAAGAAGGATTGAAGAGATTCAATATTTCCAAATTCCACATTAATCAGATTCGAGAATTAGCACAGGGAAGTCCTCAAATTTTACTTTCACATATGTAAAATCAATTGGAAGAGAAAATAGTTGTGTATGTTTCAATTTATTAATTTTTTAATTGAAAGTAAGTATCAGTAGGAAGCAACTTGATGGAGGGGTGATATATGAAGAGAACGTCATTTCCAGGTCAAGAATAAGGAATAAATAAATTAAAAGAAACAAAAACTGTGACAGAAGATTATTGGTGCGTAAAATTGCAACCATCAATCCGAAGACATGCACAGATATTATCATCCATGGATTTGGAAATTCGAGAGGAATGCCTAAAATGGTAATCATAAGTCAACTTGAGTTTAATTTCTTTTGGCACCTTCCTTATTTACAAAGTAGAATTTGATGTCCACAACATAAGCTAGCTGCAAAGCTTAGAATATGCTTCTAGTAACAGAACTAACAATTTCTAAATTAGTTCTGAATCCAATGTCCATCAAAACTTATTTTCCAAAAATTTGTATTTGAATGCCCAATTATTCCTAATTCTATCCACTTTCATAACTCCAAGAACATAATCTTATTCTGGCACTAATAAACCCATGAACTCATTGTGGTCTTGATAAGCGTTATTCAGCCACTCTCATCCCATAGGGAACTCATACTAGCATAATCAGGAAACATAACTTAAAATTAAAACCAAGAAAAAGATCCCATAGGGAACTCATACTAGCATAATCAGGAAACATCTTCACAAGCAGTCGTGCTTAATTATTATCATGTTGATTTCTACTTTTCCCTGCACTTCTGTTCTAATTATCATATCTGAATCTCCGAAAACAAGAATCCACATACCTGTGAATTGTGATGGTTGTGTGCATTCTTCATATACAGCAAATGGTTGACTATTGGGAATTTTATAAGCCAGTGTCTGACTGGAGGGATACTTGGTATAAGAGTAAAGCTGGGATGACTTTGAGAAGCCACCAGCCCCCCTCAAATAAATAGAGAACCTGCGAAGCAATTTACAGTTAGATCAACTTAAGGAAGGGGAAAATGTAAAAAGAGATTAAAACTGCATATAATACATATTGCTGCATGAAATATAACTTACCGGTTCATGCACAGCAGTACACCAGACTCTTTTTCATAACTTTTAAGTTCAATCTCAAGAACAGCTGCCTTAACTGAAAGCAAATCAAACATTTTTATTTATGGGACATTCAACAATACGCTGAATTTAAATCTTAAGCAACACTAAAGCACACCATAACTTAACATTTTAACCACATAAGAGGCTAATATAATAGACAATTTGATTAAATTTATACGGATTCCTACTTTTACTACCGACCTAAATTAATGCAAGAAATAGGTTTTGAAAAAGAGGAGTTCGAAAGGAAGATTATGTTTGTCAGTGTTGCAGGCACCTCAAGTTTGAATATTTTCTACTCTGCTTGCCATTATTGCAAAAGACTAATATAGCGATATTATTTTCAGATGTGTTTTCAACTTACACATTACAACTCATTCAATAAATAGAACTCCAATTGAGATCAAGGTTAATATAAGAAGCAGACCTTTATCATGCAATCCAGCTACAGTTGCCTTGTTTATTATCTGCGGCGACAAAATTGACATATAAACTAATCAGCTCAATTAAGTAGAAATAGACAGAAATAATGGATAGACGTAGAACTATAAAGCATCACATGTTTAAGAACCATACACAACAATTAGAAGGAAGCGGTTTATAGATCTCAATGTATTGTTGTCCGTGTAATAGAAGGCGTGGATCAAATCTGGAGACAAAACAATGCAAGAAAACGCTTAGCCCGTACACTAGCCAACCAAGATCAATTCATCAAACAGTGTATAAAGCCACATGAAAAATACATATAAATGCGCTAAGGAAAAACAAGGGAACTGCTTACTCTAAACCCGGTATCTGTGCGAGCTGTTCCATTAGTCCCACAGAAAATAAAGCAGCAAATGTGGGCAAGACCTGCGGAAGTATCAAAATAAAATAAATTATCATTTCTCCCCATAGTTCATGATGTATAAAAACTTTTATGTTCATATATCTACCCCAAATTTAATCATCTTAAGATGAAGGGCGTGAAAAAAAACAACTAACTGAAAAACCAAACAGTTGTAATAGCAAGCCTAGCTGAAATCCAACCTCGATTAACAAATTACATCATTTTCCTTGCTCCAAAAGTCGCCCATTCATCATAAAATTCACTAAATTAGGCAGTAGCAAAACTTTCAACTCCTCAGCAATATCCTAATATATAATTGAACTTGAATATATATATATATATATATATATATATATATCTAGATCCCAATTTTCTTACTCTCAAACATTTAAAAAAAAAAAAAATCCTTAGAAACATGAAAGCCTGGAACCAAGTAAAATCTCAGCTTAAAACAAAGATTTATGTTCAACAATCCCAAGTACAATAGTCTTTTTTCTTTGAATACCTCAATAGATTGCTGTCCATCTTGGTGGTAAACATATTTCAGCTCCTTATCATCCACGGCATCTTTCGTACAAGCTCCGATACCAAGTGCATATAACGCAGCGTCCCTGTTCATCAAACAAACCAGCTATTTTTAACTGCCTCAACGCTCTTGAATTATATTGATAAATAATAAAATTATAAGATTGAAATTTGTTGAACATAAAAAAAACTGTTGTTCCCTAACCTTTCAGTATAAGTATACGTCGACTGATAGGCATAATTCACCACAAAAGAAAAGGAAAAAGGCGAATTAGGAGTATAATTCATCAGTGAAATAAAAAAAACAAAAAAAAAAAGAACACTGAGAAAGATGATAAATTATTACCTGGGGGAATTCGTAAGAAATTATGAGCTGAGGATCGAACTCTGGTTTTCCAGCCATGGATGATGGATGAACTTCAGGGGCACAATATGCGAGAAAAGTCAAAAATTAGATTGGAAATTAGGAAAAGTTTGTTATGGGCCAAATAATTAATTTATGGGGAGTTATGGGCAGGGACGGATATCTATGTTTTGGGATTATGTTTACAGTCAAGTGTCAACTCTATCCATTTTCTTTTCTTTTATTTTATTCTATTCAAGTTTAACTTTTTATGTTTTCTACCTTTTGAATTTGGAATTTTGGATAATTGAACACGGAGAATACCTTGGATTTGGTCATGTAGATGCAAGGATGATTGAATTTTGTTTAATATTTAAAGAATTTGGAATTTAATGAAAGCTAAAAATATTTAAAGAATAAAATCTGGAGATTGATACTTCTGCAGGTCTTTAATTTGTTTAATATTTAATATGTATTTGTTTAGGACATAAATTAAGACCTTGCCTTTTTTATTTCTATGTTTCTTTTAATATATATTTAGATATGTTAAGAATATTGTTTGGGGTATGAAAAGCATCTGGTCCACGTATATTATCAAAATTCATCATCGACCTATATTTGTTCAAATTAGGGGTGGTAATTTTTGACACCGACATTATAGCATTATACGAAAATAATACGAAAATAGTGGGTTAGTGTTTGGCCTTATCGTGTTCATGTCCTTATCATGTCAACACGATAAGGACACAAAAATTTCGTGTCGTGTTCATGTCCTTATCGTGTTGTTCAAATTAGGGGTGATAATTTTTGACACGACACAATAGCATAACACGAAAACAATACGAAAATAGCGGGTCAGTGTTTGGCCTTATCGTGTTCATGTCCTTATTATGTCAACACGATAAGAACACAAAAATTTCGTGTCGTGTTCGTGTTTTTATGTGTTTACACGATAAGGACTCGAACACGATAGTGACACGATAATGACATGACACGAACACGATAAGGACACGATAATGACACATTTACTTGTTAGTAACACGATAATGACACGACACGAACACAATAATAACATGTTTACCTGTTAATGACACGATAGTGACACGATAACCTGATATTTAGTATGTTTGTATCGTGTATTGTCGTGTAATATTGTATAATTTGTTATCGTTTATTAACATATAAATCATTTTCTTTTTCTTTTTGACTTAATGTGTCACTATCGTGTCGTGTTGTGTCGACACAAAAATTTTCGTGTTCGTATTCGTGTCGGAGCAGATCCTTATTGTGTCGTGTTCGTGTGTGTTCTTATTGTGTCGTGTCGTTATCGTGTCGACACGAAACACGATACGATAACACGATTTGCTACCCCTAGTTCAAATCATGACTATCACGAAATGTGGAGTTGAGGTTGTCCCTCATCCCCAAAGATTAAAACCATCTCTGGAAAAAATGAATGTCCCATAATCTAAATGAAGTGTGAGATATGTACCCCCAGCTAGGGTTGTAAAAGAATCGAATTGAATCGAATATTCACTGTATTCGATTCGAATTCGACTAATATTCGAATATTCGTATTCGTATTCGTTTCTATTCGAATTGAAAAATATATTCGTATTCGATTCGACCAATATATTCGAATATACTCGATTCGATTCGAATATTCGTATTCGAATTTTTTAAATTATTTTATATAGTTTTTTCTTTAAATTGTGACTATTTTATAATATAAAATTAAAATCTGAATAATAAAAAACTTATCAAATAAGTACTAGTTGGTAATAAATTATATTAACATAGGAATTATGAAATATATATACATATATATAATATCAATACTAATATATATGTATTTATTAGTAATATATAATATAAATATATATATTATTCGAATATTCGATTCGAATATCGAATCGAATATTGTGTTATTCGAATTCGAATTCGAAAAAATAATACGAATCAAAAAATATATTCTTATTTGAATTCTTATTCGACTTTGTCGAATTCGAATCATGATATTCGAATCGCGAATCGAATAAAGAATATTTGATTCTTTTACATTCCTACCCCCAGCTGATGTGGGATACTCTGGATCATTGAAAACAAAAAAAGACCAATATATGGTGCACTTTCTAGTACCATGGGAAGTACTTGAGTCCACAAAAGATCTTAAAAGGTTAAATAATTTGTTTATGCGAGTTTTGCTAGTAATATATATTAAATATCGTTCCTTCTATTAGAAATATATGATACGATCCTTGGCCTAGAACAGAACCTAAAAGTTAGTAACGTTTATAAAAATTGGTAACATGTATATAGCTTGAAAGGAACACTTATTTCTACCTAGTACCTACTACTAAAAATGCCAATGTTTCTGCTAAAGATCATTGGACTAAAATGTCCCTTGACTTTTAAAATTTCAAAGCATTTTGGTCATTTATTTACCTAATTAAGTGGATTAAATTAATGATATCTACAGTTTTTGAACGGTTACAATTCTTCAAAATTTACAGAATCAGTAGAATATCCCTATTGTTTCCTTGTTCTTTATCCATACAAATTTCAAAGCATTTTGGTCATTTATTTATCTAATCAAGTGGATTAATGATCTCTACAGTTTTTGAACGGTTACAATTCTTCAAAATTTACAGAATCAGTAGAATATCCCTACTGTTTCCTTCTTCTTTATCTTTACAAAACAAGTGCTCCAATACAAGCGTGAAGAACACAATTTATGCTAAGGATTTTCAACTCTAAATGCAACAACCATAGGCCATAAAAATCATGGCATAAGAAACATTGTGTATCTTCTTGCAATCACTGACATTTACCAAATTTGGAAAACCACGTAATCCAGCACCAACGGTGCAATAAGGAAATCGAGAGTATCATGAACAAGCAGACCTCCAATCAATGGGTGAGTTCATGTCTCTTTAAATATCCCAACAAATCTACATCTTTGATTTGTAGCTTTCACATGCTTAGGCTTTGTGTACTTTCTTTCACAGTTTAGAATTTGGTTAAACTTTAAATCAATCTCAATAATTTGCAAATTCAATCCACATATAAGTTTATTATTTTCTTCTGTGTATAATTTGGTTAAACTTTAAATCAATCTCAATAACTTGTATATGCAATCCATAGATGAGTTTATTAATTTTTTTTTTTTCTACTGCTTGTATCGTTCAATTCATATTATAATTCGCATCAAATCTTTGTATCCTTATTGCATGTATCGTTCAATACGTAGTATAATTCGTATCTAATCTTTGTATCCTTCTTTCAGTTAGGACATTTACACAAGTCGGAAAACTAGGCACTCGGGCACCAACGGATAGATTGCGATCATAAGGAAATCGAGAGTAACCCGTGTCTGATTAACGAGTGAGGTCATGTCTCTCTAAACATCCCTACAAATCTACATCTTTGTTTTGCAGGTGTCACATGCTTAGGCCTTGTGCACTTTCTTTCCCGGCTTGGAATTTGGTTAAACCTTAATTCAATCTCAATAATTTGTATATTCAATCCACAAATGAGTTTATTGTTTTTTATTGCGTGTATCGTTCAATGCATAGTATAAATTCTATCTGAATGACTTCTTTTCTTATAAATACGTACATTCGTCCTGCAAAAGCAATTAAAGTTATTAAGCTTTAGTTACAACCTTAGATTTTGATTTGTTTTTTTCCCTCAAAGGTCCAAAAAGGGAAACAGAAAGGGTCCAGTTGTGAGGAATTAAATTGAGAAAGTATGTGATTTAATTAATGTGAGATAAACAACTCATGTAGTTGATAACTGAAAAAAAAAAAGCTTAATTACATCTTGATATAATGCAGAAGCAAATGGGTATTATATTGGAAGTTAAAGATTATGAATGCAAGTGAGTTTATGCTCTTTGGAACTTTTGTTTAATCATATGTTACTGTTATCAGCGATATAAGTGGGAAGTGAATAAGTGATTCTGAATTTTACTATATTCACTCATCTTTCGAAATAAGTGTAAGTGATAAATGCATTTGTGGAGCTTCAATGAATACCAATTCTTAGACATTTAGATTTAAAAAAAACAATTATAAGGCAGACTCAATCCTTAGTGGCATTATTTTGGTTCATGGATCTCTTCAAAGAAAACTAAACGGATAAAAAAGATGTAAGAAACATTCCTAGCTTAATATTCTACTAAACAATTCAAATTAAAAAAGATGCATAATTTAGAAGCAGTTAGAAGTGAAATTCAATATTTATATATAAATTGGACTTCAAACCCACATTATTACAGAAAAAATATTTTGAAAGTGTCTATATAAGTTTCAGAAGTGTATTTTGGTATAAGTTTTTTGACCATGTCGATCTCCATTGAAGATTTGGCAATAACTGGTGCAGATTACAAGAAATGTAGTCTTAAGTTTGCTATTCTGACTATTTGCTGAATTAGTACTGCTAGGATTAAAATCTTATTATTATCATTCCCTGATTAACATTCTCTCGCCCTATGTCTCATCTTAGCGAGCAGACACGAGCAACATGCTCACTAGAACTACGTTCTTTAACAAAGATAGAAACACTTTGTTGAGAATATATGAAGGTAGTTTCACTATTACTCGCTGAAACCATTTTGTATGGTACCAAAATTATTTGATATATAGATGTACATATGTAATGTAAGAGAGGTAAAAAAAAATTGAGGCTACAATATTTGACACGCTATATTTAAATCTCAAATATACAAATTTCTGCACAATTGCACTTTCTCACTCGAATAACCTTAATCATCTTTACTCTTTTTTTGAGATTGTTCACATATTGCTTTACATTCTGATGCTCACTTAATAAACCTTTGTTTGGCTCTGTTTTTGATCCCTTTTGGGATGCTCTCTTTGATCTCACTTGGGATAATCTCAAATGAGATAACATAAGCTTATTTATAGGCTTAATCAACTGATCACGTTAATTAATACATCAATGTTAGGTGATGATCACATTTTATTAACCACCACATTTTTTTTTCGATAATGTTTTGTTTGACTTGCATTCTCCGATGTGGTGTGGTGTACCATTTTCCTCCTCATTAACTTTGACCATGCTGCATCAATTAATTTGGGTTGCTGGAGGTTTGAATTGCAAATTACAGTTTAATTAATATTGTATGTAAATGCTGACCACTCACGGAATGCATTAATTTTTTAATGGAGAAATCACTATATAATTAGATCCATTTAGTCCATAAAAGTTGTTACATGGTTTTGATATAATTAAAAAACACACGGCATTTGTCTATTTAATCTGATATAGTTTATATGTTATATACCTTTTGATATGTTATATGTATTTTAATTATTTTAATTCTCTAAAAGCATACTTTTTTGATAGTTGTTTATCCTACTTCATGACATGTAGATTATTTCAATTAAAAATTTTATGGCCACAAACAAATTTATTTTGCTAATGCCCATACACAATTGATATTTCATTTATGATCTTCAAATTATAGTTTTACTTATTGCTTTTTCTTTTTTGCTCTTGCTCATTTGGTTCTTTTGATTTTCTCTAATGTTGATAGGTTGATATTTTTCAATGTCTAACCAACACATGTTTCTGACAAAGTAAGATCTCCAATAGAGTTCCCTAGCAATATGAAATGTATAAATATTTTTGTAATAAATTGACTTATATTCTTGTAAACATGCCTTTTTATTTAATTCGAAAAAAGAAAATTTACATTAACTTCTTGACTGAAAAGAATGCACCAATTGTACTCTCAAATAGAATGATCTAATGGCTCATGTAAAACAATATGAATTTTCGTGTAAAAAGATATGGATCATGTGCAACGCACGTGCATCTTACTAGTCTCTATTCCCTAATCCTTATCCCTAATCCATAATCCCTAATCCCTATCCCTAATCCTTATCCCTAATCCATAATCCCTAATCCCTATCCCTAATCCCTAATCCCTAATCCCTAATCTAATCTAATCTATCTAATCTATCTATCTATCTATCTAATCTAATCTATCTATCTTCTAATCTAATCTATCTATCTAATCTATCTATCTATCTATCTAATCTAATCTAATCTAATCTAATCTATCTATCTATCTAATCTATCTATCTAATCTATCTAATCTAATCTAATCTAATCTAATCTATCTAATCTAACACTTATAAAAGGACAAATATTTCTGTAAAATTTTGGTAAGACTAAAATACCCCCTGTACATTAATAATATTGAGGGTAAAACCTATAAAAATACCCCTGTACATTTTGAGTGTAAGACTAAGAGACCCTTGTACATTAATGATATTGAAGTGCAATTATTTATCAAAAAATCAGAAAAGGCATTTCACGCAGGCATTTCCAAGGGAAAAAAATCCGAAAAGTCACGGGCATGGGGAACCATCGATAAAAGGAGAGTCTGATTGCTTGAGGACATAAATCTGTTCATCTCATGGTAGAAGAATCTGAAAGAACCATGGATAAAAGGAGAGTTTGAATATTAAAAAATAGATAAGGACATATAGAAGAATCTTTCTCTCTATAGATTGAAAACTCAATGTGTTTTTTTTAGGGAAAAACTCCATGTATTATTATTAGTCTAATTTTCCCAAATTTTGAATTGCAGCCCTTCCGGAAGTAGACGGAGTGACGAGTGGATGATGGGGTCAAACGAGTGGATGATGGGGTCAAAGGACAGATAATTGATTAATTAGTAGATCGGATGGTGGAACGCCAAGGTAGTTTTATTCCATATGCCTTTTATTTTTCGTCATTCCAAATTCTGATCGGGAAGAACTTTAATATTTCTTCTTCTGAATTCTAATTGCCTACCCTTTCTCCCACGATGAGTTGTAAACTTTATGAAAAATTGTGTTTGCTCACCGGAATATGTAAACTAATAAGAAAATGTTTGATTTTCCAAGTAGGCACCCTAGCATATATTAATATGCTTTGTTTCTGATGAAGTTTTACAAACTCAATGCTCCATTATACGTGTAACCTTGATAGAATATTACATTCACTAAGAATTGCACTGCAGGTTAGAAAATCACATCATCCAAAATATCTGAAACCTGTTCTGGGATCTTGCTGGAATTTAGCCAAAATATGATCACAAATCATGGCGATAGTTGGTATAACAATGAAGATATTTTGAGATATTTGTCTTGCCTCATTTCAATATTCGGTATCTCCAGGAACACACAGTTCAATTTCAATCTCCTATCTATGTGAACCTGTATAGTGGTAAACATACCTCATTTCAATATTTGGTATCTCGAGGAACACATAGTTCAATTTCAATCTCCTATCTATGTGAACCTGTATAGTGGTAAACACAATGCTATTTTTGTTGAGGTTTTGTATCATGTCAGTCAATTTTCGTAAATCCGTACACCTAAGATTAATTTCTAAGATTAATTCCCAAGATTAATTATGACAATGTAATATCACAACTTCTTTAGCTAACCAGGGCATATTTACTACATTTGGTGGATATCTCCATACCAGAGTCCCTGTCTTGTATAGCTTTTTTTTATGAAATACAACTTAACGTCGATGTTCAGTGTTATTTATAACAAAATAAATATATAAACTATTGTAGAATTTGCAATCCCATCGAGAATAGATGGGTTGTCACCAAGGATTGCTCTATGTAGGTTCTTTTCAACACAATTTTTCCATCTTCTCTTTTCAATGGTAGTCCGTTCAAGAGCTTTTCTTGGAAATCAAAAATATTGAAGGGCAGAGGTTTTCTTTGAGGGAATTTTGTTATTGTACGTGGTAATCATTGATTGTAGATGTGAAGTGGGGTGGTGCAATTTTGTATTCTTTTCAAACACACTTCATCTTCTTTTTTTAGTGTTACAAGTTGTGTTTTTTTCTTTTCTTCTGGTGTAATTTTTGCTTCTAATAATTTATTATTAATAAATTAATTGTTCTTACTTCAATTGCCACAAATGTTTGACAAACTTTATAAAGTCTTATTGTGGGAGTTAGTCATTCCTTTCTGAGAGACTTGAACAACTTAATTGTTGGCAATTTGTTTCTCATGATAATTTTGTATACATTAGAAATTGTTCTCTTACATTTGGAGTCTATTTGAATCCTTGTAAAACATTAATATGAAAATGATTATTCTTGTATCTTATCTTGTCTCTTTGTGTGTCGGTTGGGTTGAAATATGAAATCATTTGGACTTGTCTGCTAGCAAATAGCAATCTAATATAGGGTCTTCATATATTTTGGAAAATAAAACAAACAGGAGTTCCTATATAGTTGTTGGGTTATTGATATGTAACTCGCTTTGGCTGAGTTCAAATTAATTATGTATGTATGCTTGATCTTCCTCGACTTGGCTGTGTATTTAATACATGCTTCAATTCCGTGTTTTTTCTGTCTTGAATATGCCATTTTTCCGCTATTATTGCGCCAATATCTGTTTTCTCCACTGTTTCTTACACCTCTTACACACATGCTATGAAAGTTGATGTGCATTGATTGCTCTTGATTTTCTTCTTGGTTCTGAAAATAGTTTGCATTTATTTGCCTTTGAATTTTCCAAATTTTGATTTCATCAATGCAAGCTAGATTTCAATTTTAGGGTGAGCAGGTTAGAGGATTCTTTGTGTTTTAGAAGACTGGTGTTAGGATGAGTGCTTCGTGTTATCATGTATACAAAATGCATTCTTTATTATCTTGTATTGTATAGATCATGTTGCTTGTACTTAGTGTTGGAAGCTTGGTACTGAAAACATTGGTTTGAATTTTGATCTCATGACATCTGAATTATTAGCTAAAACATCTTCATTTATTTTGATTTATTGGAGATTTATTGGCTAAAAATAAAAGAAATCTGCCAATCTGATATATCAAATATTTAATAGGTCCATTACTATTCAACGAATCATCATTTCTTATTGTGCAACTAATGCCTTCAAACTATTCCACTTGGCTATATATGTAATTATTATCCAAGATAAGTTGTACCAATAGTTTGAATTGTGTCAATATTTCTCTTGTCGTGTGTTTGATAGAGGCTAGCTAGGTCATCTTCACAAGCCATGCAGAGCTTTTGTATATGTTAATTCGCGGCTGTTGAAATCAAAGTTCATGCTGGGAGCACTTTGGATGCCTTATCTAAAAGATGAACATGATTGACTTTGAAAGATTACATTGAGCAGTGCCGAGAGTTGAATAGTATACAGTGCATGCTAACTTGCTAAGACAATTAGTTGTTAGCCAAGAGCCCAAGGCATGCAATTGGGATAATATGTTGTAGTTGGAGTTTGATCTTAAAAAAGCAAAGAAAGAGAGTCATTCATCAGGTCTAGGAGTTCTAGGCTAGAAAACATGCTTTGCAGGACTGTAATTTGGTGGAATAAGGATCACATCAAGATTCTCCCCCTATCTCTCTTTTTGGTTAAGATTTAAACAAGAGGAGCATGTTTAAGGTTAAATGTTATCCTAATTCATTCTGACACTCAAAGTTAATGAATTCAGTGAACATAATTTATGCCAATTGTTCAGTGTATTGCTGTTATGATTTAAAAGAAGATAACATAACGAATTTTCTTTTCGTCACTTAATGAGTTGTCTTTGCTTCATAATTGATTAACACTTTGTCGCTGAACGGATTTATCGCTAGAAATAACTTCGTGAATGTCAAGATAGTGGTTTCATATTTTAGTATGGAATTCAAAAAAAATGCAAGTTTAAAATAACTTGAACAAAAAATTTCCTCTCTTTTGTATGTCACTTTGTATCACATTCTCTATTAGTGGGCATATATAGCCAGATAGGACGTAATGTACAAATATCCCTTTCATTCACTATATAGTCGAGTTTGGAGTTGTACTTTATTTTCTTTGCATGATTAGTTGGTTTTTGTTTTCTCTATATAATCTCTTAAACTGATTGATAATCTGTATTTTGATTAGTTGCTCTTGAAAATGAAAAATTGCTTCGGTTTCAACTATTATAAATAGACTTCATAAGCATATCAACTTTCTTTATCTGAACTCAGTCTGAAGAGTACAATGTAATTCTTTCGTCTGTTAAATTTTTCCATCGAAGAATTGCGATCACTTAACTTAGTGTTGTGCGATAAAAAGATAAAACATATGATGCATTGTCATTTTCAAATTTTAATTTTTGTTGTTGTGAACCAACATATAATTGAATTATATTGGAAACCTTTTCAGCGCAAAGAATGAACTTGAATGCATTCCAATCAACAACATTTGCTGGTGCAACTATTTGAGTTGCAAAAGTTAATGTTTTTTTCCTTCAAAAATTTGATGTTCTTTAATTCGTGTATTAATGTCTGGGAGAAGAAAGTTTGGTTTTTTTCTGGTTTCATAATCAGAATAAATATGTCGAGAAAGAAATAGACGGCGACTCCGATGCTCCCGAGGAGTTCACCGCCTGCCAGAGGGGACAAGACGAAGAGGTAAGGCAAGTCCAAATAGAAAATCCGGCCAGGGTAGTTCGTGAGGTAAAAGAATGCCGCGGGCAAGGGCACAAAAATTGACCCCACGTTCATTACTCAAAGAATAAATCATCAAAGATGATTCAGAAACTGAACACATTAGAGTGCTAATGGAGAACATTGTAAAACTTCTTGCAGCTCGCGGAAAAAAAGGGTAATCACGTCAGACTCCGAGGATGAGAAAGTTGAGAAGAAGCCTACCTCAAAAAAAAGAGCTGAAAAATCTTTCAAAGACTTGATTTCTTTAATTTGGGAATTTCACTGGTTCCCAAAACTACATAAAATGCATAATCTTTCATAAAGGATTTTTCACATGTTACTAAAACTATTTGAAAAGCATATAATCCCTCACTTTCAGAAGTATTTAGTCTAATTTTTTTTGTTATTTTCTAATCATTGAAACTCGACATCTTAATATTAATATAAATTAGTTACGATAAAGAATTATACTTTTTCACTCTTCAAAATGAAAAGGTCAAATTATCTATCAATAAATATTGTCACACTATTTACATTAAAATGAAAAAAAAAGAATCAAATTTCTGAATGAATAAGCATCACACTATTTATAGTATAATAATGTTTTGGAGAATACTAAAACAGGCAATATAAAATTCAAAGTGGAATTAGCCTCAGAAACGTTCCAATATGATCATTTTTTTCTTAAGGGTATTGAATAGTTACAGGTAAACGATTCGCGTGGGACAAGTAACCACAAACCTTGACCAATGTTCTTGTAAGCTCATATTGTTTGTTGACCGGTAGCAATACGAATAGAAGATCCAACATGATTGTATTAAGTCTTAAGGAATCAGGGTTAAGCTAGCCCATTGCATAAAGCAAACATGAGCTCGTATATTTAGATTAGAGGACGCTCACTCTAGGTATGCAAAGGGACTTCAAGTAGAAGGAATTAATCAAGTAAGACCTCTTGGAGACATGAAAGGGCATACTTGACTCTTTTGAAAGTGTACAAGTATTGAATAAAGTCCACGGACAACGGTAAACGTGAGGAATAAGACCTCAAAAACGACTTACCAAATAAGTTCGCAAACAAGAGACATGCCGACCACCTACCTTTTCAACTAAGTCAAACGTGAGGAACCTTTAATTGACGATGCACAAATAGAATTTGCTAAAAAAATCCGACTAAATTAAAAATTACTTATCAATAGTTTTATATATGCTTATGATATACAAAAGGACTCTTATTCTTTAATATGAATTTATTTGTATTTTAAAAAACTAAATATAAATTTGTATAAATTTTGAATAAAAAAATAGTTTTATTGTTTATATGTTGTGTTGTTTATATTCGAAAGTTTTTATATGTATATAGTTAAGATTCTGTGGTTTTTATTTTTTTTGCACTTGCTAAAAGCATGATTATAAAAGGTTTACATTATTATCCAAAACTAATAGTCAAATAAAATCAGGTTAACATTAGAATCCACAATTTCAGTTCATACAAAAAAAGTAAAATCCAGATTCTATATACAAAAATATATTTGGTCATAATTATTGTATACCCAACAATTAAAACTTACCTAACTAATTAATAAAATATTAAATCAATATTATATGTGTGGGTTGGATCCAATGAGACCATGGCATGCAGTGAGACAAAGTGAACTGATCTCTACCATCCCTTATACTCAAAGGCGTCAGCTAGGATTAAATGAATTAATATTACATTAAATATTTAATTTAATATCAAAACACAATTAGATGGTAATTTAATTACAGTAATAACAGTTATAGAGAGAGAAACAATATCAGTCACGATCTCCATCCACATCATGATTCTTACCATATCACAATCACACTCTGAAAATTTCATCCCGTCGCCATTAATGTTCTCTGATCATTCTACAGAGAATAACAAAAAAAATATAGAAACGATAGTGAAAGATGAATTTGATTCATGATGATGAACAATTTTCAATGGAAGAAGAAACTCCATCCAATAATATTGATGGAGTAGACATAGATGAAGAGCTCAAAACTGGTCATTAACAACAAACTCTTAAAAACTTTAATTTTAACGAATAAGACGACGCATAGATACTTATGAAACAATATATATAACTATAAGATGTTACATAGTTGAAAACTATGCAACAAAAATCAACTAAATATGCACTGTCTAAAAGCTATCTATACAGTGTAAAAAACTAAATATGCAGTACATTATACTCAACTATGTAAAGTGTCATAAACTATGCTGCAAAAACCAACTAACTATGCATTATCTAGAAACTATCCATGCAATGTGTAAAAACTAAATATTCAGTCCATTTTATCCAACTATATCATAGTATCATAATTATTCCAACAAAAAACAACTAAATATGCATTATTTAATAACTATATATGCATCAAAATAACTCTAACTATGCTGGACTCCGGAAAAAAAAAATTATCTCCTAAAACAACATCATTAAATACGACAGTTACAATCTCACCCCATAAAAATTGGTTTTAAAAAGTCAAAGGGAAAAAAACGCTTGATAGTAAAAAAGTGTAATTCTACCCTTATAACATTAAATGAATTGGAAAATGTCCAAAAATCAGGCAAATCACAACCATTAGAAAAAAAAAATTATGGATATGATTAATCCATCTTGTCTCACGGGAGGAATATGGTCTCATTTGAACCAATTCCTAAATATATATATATATATATATATATAATATAAAATATACATCCATAATTAGTATTTATCAAGTATTAGAATTTACCTAAAATATAATTATGGACACATAATTATATTACTATTTATATAAGGTGTTTTAGGCGCGAAAATAATTTTGATATTATTAAGTAAATGATTCTCTCTCTATATATATACAATATAATATAATATAATAAAATATAATATAATATATTCTCTCTCTATATATAATATAATATAATATAATACATATATATATATATATATATTGTCACATCAATCTTTATATAACCCAAATCTTGAATATGTCATATTTCTGATTTGAAAATTCAAGAAACTAATATAAAGACCTTTAGATTTCTTGGTTTTTTTTATATGTTCTGAATTTCTATATCTACAAACTTTTCTTAAACTCTCCAATTTATATTTATTTAAATATCATTTCTTCCCGACATTTTGCAATTTTAATTATGTCAGAGATCTCGGATTCAAAAACTATATTTAATGATTTACAAATGCTTTTATTTTTTAATTTGTTATATTTTATATGTCTATTGTCGTATGTTAAAATTTCAATCAATTTTTCTATATTAATTAATATATGAATCTTTATAATAGTTTAATTTTATTTGAATATTTAAGTTTATAGTTTATGAAAAAATAAAATTTGACTCCACTGCACAGAGATTTAGTATTTTCAAACCAATCAAGTTAAATCCAAAACCTTACGAAAATCTCATAAGCTTCCAAAACCATTAGAAATTTATCTATTTAGTGTTTCTTATTAGATCCAAACTATTACTTAAGTTCCACTTATAGGAATTAAATTGTTAGGCAATGCGAGGGCACTTTACATGCATCTTAAAGAAAAATTACACGTTGATAATTTTTTTTTACAATTTCATATATATATATATATTATTCCACAAGTTTTGAGTACATATCTTCATTATATTTCACCTATTACATTTTGTTTTGTAATATATAATATCTATATATATATAACAACCAAGTCACTTATAAATAGTAAAAAAAACTTTTTCCCACCTAAACGAACCTTCCTCAATTAGTAAAAAATGGTTCCGATATTTGGCCATTTTTGGTATGAAAGGTTCCGGGTTTTGGCAATTTTTTTGATGTGAAATCGAATTATTCTCGGCTGAAATCGAATTATTTTCGGCTGATGGGGACTAATTAATGGAAACAAATCTGAATCTTATATTATTCTAATCATTAATCAACAAATATTATTGTAATGAATAATCATTAAATATTTTAAAATTATTCGGATTGGCGCTTCTTCTAAAAATGAAGTTAGCACGCCCGATAAGTTGTTAAAGAACTCTGAAGGTGCAGTTGAAGGTTCATCGATTAAGCGTAAATTATTGGATGACTTTTCATCATCAAACAATGCCAAGAATCAGAAGAAAGAGATCAAGATTAAGGTTGAAGATGAAAAAAAGATTTAGTTTTTAGTAGGAAGTGGGCCAGTTTGTTTTCATTAATTATTATGGATATTTTAGTTTTGCATTGAATAATAGTTTTTATCATCCTCTGGTGTTTTACAGGATTTTTATGGATTTTTACCTAAAGCTTTATGGGCCTTCTGATATTATATAAAATACTATTTTTATTTATTGTTGGATTTTGATTTCCTGCATTTTTCTGTAAGGTATTGAATAATCGTATCACTCATTTTTTTATTGGTTGTATTGATATTAGAGGCTAATTATTTATTAATAATTAATAAATCGAAGACTTATTTTTTAATATAATATAATATAATATAATTATTTTGAATAATTTATTTTTAATTAAATTAGCAAAATTATATGGTTCACGTGCAGCACCTTACTAGTTATTTGAAATGCGCTCATTAAATTAAGTCTCTGCTGCAACGAATACTTTTTACACCAATGCTACATTACCTAGATAACTTTATAACTCTATTCAAAAGAAAAAGAAAAAAAAAAGATAGCTTATAATTGATTACGCCCATAAATTTTTGCTTCTCGAATAGAAAATATATGAAGGAAAACTTCAAGTCACCAAGAAAATAAACCACCATGGCCTAGACTCTCATGTCAGTCAAAACTCCGTGCAAAGAGGAATAAGCAAAATACAATCGCTTAGACAACTAGTTACCCCACATAAGTGAACTGCAACGCAAAATTCTAGTCTAGAGGAAATAATTTTAAAAAATCTCGTTTAAATTTCGTACAAAACTGATACCAATAGCCACGACATATTGTCAATTTTGAAATGCATTGACCTCACCAGCATGATGCTTCGGAGTCCCCTCTCTATAGATATCCAGAGACTTCACTAAAAAGACGGACGAAATCAAAACCGATCCTAGTCCCAACCGCGAATCATGCCCTTACATGCGGTCTTCTCTCCTTCGCGGGGCACAAGTGATGATTTCATCAACCCTTAGAATCATCTCAGCTGCTTCAGTAGCTGAGAGCAGTACAGCATTCTTCACTTTGAATGCCTCAGATATCCCTAGCTCTGCCATATCTCCAACCTGCAAAATAATTTGTGCAAATCAACAGACAAGGATAATGTAATGGCCCAGTAGCACCTAACTCGAGACACGTCTAGCGTTATCAACGAAATCTAGGATAAGAAACTTATCTAAGCCCCTAGAGTTCAGTAAATCATACATTGGATTCTCCAAACAAATTGCAGGGGGTTACTTTTTGGGAATAATTACATGAATACCCTTGAGGGGCTAAACGTCAGGGGTACTTGTAAAAGATAACTGGATCTTTTTGTAATTAGGCTAAATGTCAGGGGTACTTGTAAAAAACTGGATCTTTTTGTAATTAGGCTAAACGTCAGGGGTACTTGTAAATTTATCAAAATTTATATTATAATATGTAATTTAGACATGTATGTGCATGGATCAATCCGACCACCATGTGGTGCATGCATCATCGATAGAGACACAATAGTACCAAAGGAACTACACAAGACTAGAGCAAGTTTATTCCCAAAATTAAATAGTGCTACTCACAGATCCAGTGATGACATCAATCCCAGCATTGCTTCCCTCCTTATGGTGCTCTGCACGAAGTTGAGCAACCAATTCGGCACTGTCCAAACCAGCATTGTCAGCAATGGTAGTCGGAATGGCCACAAGTGCACGCGAAAATGCTTCAATGGCATGAGATCTTTTCCCCGGAGTCTTCCTGGCAAGCTCATCAACGGCCTTTGCCATCACCATCTCAGGCCATCCACCACCATGTAAAACCCTACTGTCATTTACAGTCTGTGATAGCACGCACAAGGCATCATGCAGGGATCTTTCAGCTTCATCCAGCATATGAGGGCTGGCAAAGGAACAGAACATATCAATGCATAAACACAGAGGTGAAACAACATATATCTAAATCAGTATGTAAGTTAGAAAAAGTGTCAAACTGAATGATGAATAATGATAAGAAAAGGCATAATTACAGTCAGAGGCAGCGTTCAGCAGTAGAAGAGGATTGGCACATGCTCACAATCAGGAACATAGTTAGGTACTTGATTTACAAATTGCCAGGCTTTAATCCAGTAAGACATGCCTAAAAAAGTTTGCAGTGGTCTGATTGCCATCACCAAGACACCAACACTGTCTAGTTCAGATGATGCATGCAGAAAAATTATTAACAAATTCCTCTGAGTGCATTTTTCCCAAAAGGTGTACTGATTGAAAAGATCAAAACCAAGACTCCTAGCTCTCACATCAAGCCAAAACACAGCACAAACCTAAATTAGGCATATCTAGCCCATGAATTTGAAAACATCAAAATTAAGAGTGGAGGTGAGAGTAAAAAATACTTTTACTGAAAGGAATATAAGCGCAGTAAGCCAAAAAAAATGTTCGTCAAGATGGTTTAAGATCTTCCTTATTGACAAAGTCCTGTTGATGTGACTTCATAAGTATGAACTTTTCTTTTGTTAGACCAGATTACAGTAAGTGCAGCTTTCATTATTTGTAATGAATCTTACAATAATTCCAAAAATATGCCCTGCCAAAGAAATTGCTTATGATCATGATTCATGACAATGACTGGCAGAAAAGGAAGAATTAGTTGAATAAGTAATGGCAAATTTATCGTACCTTGCACCTCTCAGTACAATTGTACATGCTTGACCCATTTCAACTCCAGAAAAGTGGATCAACTTGTCCTCACCAATCATAATTTCTTCAATGAGTTTGCAGTGGCCAAGCTTAACAGACTCTGGATTGTCAAATGTTGATGCTATTTCACCGCCAGTAACAAGAGCCAGCCGCTCAATTCCATCAAAATCAGCATGCTCTATAGCGAGCACTCCAGCATCAGCAAATAGTTCTTCTGGGAAATTGTAAATCAACTGTCGATTAACAAAGCAGTTTATCCCATGATTGATAATCTTTTGCACCTTTTCCCTCATCTTTTCCTTTTCAGCTACTTCAATCTCAGCAACCTTAGCCATAGAATCAACCCGAACACGTGCCCCATAGATTTTCACTTTGTCTGTATCCATGGCAGTATTTGCCACCAAAATCTTTGCATTCTCAATTCGTTTTGGTTGGCCAACACCAATTTTTTTGTCTAAAATAAAACTGAAATCACAGAGAATGTCAAATTAAATAAAGGAAAAGAGAATTATGAAGCTGCCAAGCAATCACATCTAAAAAGAATGGATTGCTAAATATTGCTATAAATGCGGAAAAAGTGACATATATAACCATTGATGAGATTATTTCAAGTCAAATTAGAGCATTCTAAAAAACTGGCTAGACTCTATTCATGCACCAAACTGAATGAGGCGAAGGCAAGAAAAATTAAAGCAATATTTTTAATCTGAAGGCAAACATGAAAAAAAAAACTTGTATGGAATGAGTGATTTAAAAACAAACAGAAAAACAATCTTCACCTTGAAGTACTAAAAGCTCCATCTATTCCAATATTGTCTTCATTGATGGATAAAAAGCCGGACGAGGTTGAAGTTAGAAACAGCAGAAAAAGAGTATTTGACATTGGATTTAACATCTTAACATGCAAATTGTGCATTTTTCTTGAATTACATCATCAAAATATTCAAAAGTTTGAATACTGATGTCATTAGACATTTGAAAGTAAGCAGCAATTGTAGACATGAGGGCTAGAAAACAAACCAAAACATCTGCAAGAGAAAAATGATTATCTGTTTTCAAATCACATGGACTAGCACCTTTTAGAAAGGAAAAATAGGCAAATAAAGACGGATTGTGTGGACAAAAGCACTTAGGTATTACAACTATTCAGCTGGCTTACCCCTCATCCAAAAATGAATCTTTTAGTGAACCTCCAGGCTTCTTTATGATTTGAATGGACTCCAAGTTTGTACTTCCCTGTCATTGCCAATCAATTACTTTGACCAGCCAGAAATTAACAATGAATTTGCAAAACAATTTAAAGTAATCGAACAATTGGCGTTCAAGATATTACACCTATTAACAAAGATGACGGGCTAAGAACAGAGGAATAAGTCCCCACTAACTCACTATTATGCTAAAGCTGATATTAGTCTGTGCCAATGCAAACACAGACTTCTTTTCACAGAATAAAAATAAATTATTTTGAAGACAAAGATGGGCCCACTTCATAAAAACCAATTCCATGTCAACTAACCAAAAACATAGAGCTCCAAACTTGCATGAATGAGCAAAAGTTCGAGGGAAAAAGAGAATAAATAAAATATTAGACTGGTTCTTCACTTAATGTTTAGCATAATTATCTTTGCTTTGATAAACCTAACTACATTACAGTACATAAACTCGATGCACAAAATGAATTAAGTAATTTGCAGAAAACACAAGTTGTTATCCTTGCAGTCTTACACAACTATCGATCACAAAACCAGCCTAACACAATTACAATTTTATATTCTAAATGGTTTAGAGAGTACGAATTAAAACGAATGTCACTGTTGTCGTATCCAAAACCCCCAATGTCTGAAGGTCACAAGGTACCAAGTCAAAAATGATGATACCTTTAGCCTCATAACTGCATCAACAGCTAGTTTGGCAAAATGTTCTTTGTCCTGAGAGAGAATTTTGGAGCTCAAAGTAGTCATTGCGATCTTCATCAAGTCTGTTTTGAATTTCTCTGAAAAACAAGATCCAGCAAATTTGGATATAATCATAAGTCCCATTAAATGAAACCTTACGCACTCCGAGCTCACTGTTTTATATTTCTTGACTAAAGCAATTCCGTCTAAAAGAAAAGAGTAGACCAGTTACAAATTAACCACCATCATCATGGTATTTTTACAAGTGCAAAATGTCCTTATGGAGGTTCTGAATTCAAAAGCCAAAGGTCAAAACAAACCTGCATCCAGTTTATTATCCACGACCTTCTCCAGCAATGCGTTTCTAGCACATTCAGCCGCCATACGAAACCCTGATGAATATGTCCAAGATATACAATAATTACGAATAGTTATCACCAAATGAGCCACCCTTCATACAATCAGTCCAAGAAGGGAATTGATCATATTTACACTGGCTAAATTAATATAAATGCATCTGAAGATTCTGAACAAGAACATACTAGATCAACATGTTGAACAAACTGGTTAATCCCATGATAGCATTGCAAACGCATTAGGGCAGTTAAGATAGAGAAATTTATATGCAATTGTGAAGGACAATTCATTGCAAAGACAGCTGCAGAATCACCTATGCACTTATGTCATTTTCCAAGTTCACAGTTAGGCTCAAAGATATTAGAATTACACTTTTTTTTTAGAGGAGATTAGAATTACACTGTTGTCGGCTCAGGGGAAGCACATCAAATGTACTGAGTAAAAAGTGTAATTGCGAAGGATTCAGCAAAATAAGACAAACCTGAAATAATAGTCATTGGATGAATTTTGGCATTTACCAGCTTCTCTGCTTCCCTCAAAAGCTCCCCAGCTAAAACAACAACTGAAGTTGTACCATCACCAACTTCATCATCTTGAACTTTTGAGATGTCTGAAAACGAACTTAAGGCTTGCCAAAGCTTAAAATATGATGACTCTTTTTCTTATATTTTCCATCCCTATGAATTTCGCATTCAAAGAAAAGCATTTTTAAGGCCTCAGATTGATGAATGCTATTGTTGAAGTGTATATTTTAAGGCCTTACCATTTTTAAGTAGAAGGAGCCTGATTTACTATGGAATCTCTATGAGAATATAATCTGTATACTGTACAGATTTTAACAACTCAAGCATTTAATACACCATTACGCCATACAATATAGCAACTAGAAAGAATAAGACCAGGAAAGAAAAGCCTCTACCAGTAATAATACAATCCCACCAACCAGAAAATAACTTAGCATCAAGGATACCAACAAGGACTTTGGCAGCAGCATTGTCAATGTGCAGCGACTTTAAGATGGTTGCTCCATCGTTTGTAACAGTAACACTGTGTCCTCTGCCAGTAGATTGCAAAATCTTATCCTACAAAAGGAAGTCATACAATGATAAAAGATGAAAGGATGAAAAAAAATCTCAACGGAGCTGCAAAAGGATTTAGGTAACATGTTCTCTTACCATCCCCTTAGGTCCCAATGTTGTCTTAACCAAGTCAGCAATTGCCATTGCTCCCACAAAGGAGGCCTAACATAGAAAGATAGAACCTAGTTATCAGCATAAAGACAAGTCGACTAACTGCAACTTACATTTGAGATAAAACAATGATAAAATGTGTACATGATGGGCAGAACAGAATCAGAATGCTATTAACAGAAACTAGCATCTAAGAGAAATAGAGAAAATCTCATGTATCAAGTGCTTCATCATAATTTTTTAGTGGATAAACATAATCACAACAAGATCCAAAATCATTTAGTGTAGATGATATAAGACTCACCATTCTGGCACGCTCGCCCTTTTCTTCAGTAGCCTCATCTTTAAATAGATTTTCAACCTAGAAAACCAAAGACAGATCAACATTCTGAAAATTAAGAGATTTACAATTCAAAGAAGCAAGCTTAGCAAATGCAGTAAGATCTTTTCGTACCGCCATGGGAGCAAAAGTTGAAACTGATGATGGGAGAATACACGCTCAAAGTAAATGATTCTCTGGAAAAACAGGATAATTCATTCATCACATATCCAGAAAGTTGGAATAAAATAAAACCGATAATTACAGCTCAAAAAAACTTAACCAACATTTAGAGACACTTCAGTTCCAAAACTAGAAAACATGGAATAATAATTATCAATGTAATGATGAAAACATTCTACTCAGCTAAACTATTTTCTGACGAGGTTCGCCTCCGAAATAAACTACAATTTTTTAGGAAAATAATAATATCTTCATTTGGCATATTTTAAGAATAGATTTAGGGTTTCAAATCGTACAAATAAAATAAAAATTTAACTAATCGAAACTTTATTCGATCGGAAGCTAACCTTTTTTTTTTTTTTTTTGAATGGTGACTATCTTCCAATCGATTGAAATAATGAAGACTCGATCAGAATAGATTTAGGGCGTGCGTGCTTACTGAGAATGAGAGTCGACAGAGAATAGCGCTGATTAGGGGAAAAGTGAGAACTGAAAGCTGGTGTATTGTTTTGTCTGTGTTTAGGGCTGCCACCTTTTTTCCAATTTTCAGCTTCAATCAATGGGCCGGAATTTGTTTAATATTTTGCCTGGCTTTGGGCTGCATTGTATTGTAATTTGAGATTCACTAAGTAATGGGCTTTTATTTGTCCGAATATTTTAATAAGTTGTTGTTGAGATTTAATTTTTTGTGTTTGATTAACGATGTAATGATTTTTTTTAAGAAATTAACAATGTAATGATGAATGTTATGTTAAAAACACGTTATTATTATTGAATGCTACTTAACTGTAATCAATTAAGTTTTTATAATAATAATAATCTATTTATAATAAAAAAAATGTATGTTTTTTATGGATTTGTCAGCCCATATATATAATTATTTAATTGTTCGAATCTAATAATTTAATTTTGTCAATTTTTAAGATGTTAGATTTAGTTTTATATTATTTTGGAAAACTATTTTTTTTCTTTATTTACATTTTTTTTTTTCAATTGAAATACTGATTTTCTATAATGTACGGGTCAAAGTTCTATGACAAATCTGTTGTATCCGACATCAGTTTCTCCTCTATCTAATATCACAAATGGTTTGATATTTTTTATTTATAATCTCGCTACCATTATATGTATGTGTTTGTGAAAATCCTAGATAAATAATATTTTATTTTTTCAGAGAACAATGCATCATTATGTATTACAGAGGATTATCGTTTTCCACATTTTTTTATCAGCTTTAACCCCAAGTATTTTTACTGTCATTAATTTGACTAATATTGAAGATTCTCATGATTATTTCATAATATAATAAAAGATCATGTTTTTGTGTTGGGCCTAATCTATTAATTGTTTGTTGAAATAAAGGATACAAAAATCAGTAATTTTTTTTAATATATTGTCAATGCATCACACGAGTTGACTGCTAGTATATACCAAATCAAAATCAAAATCAAATAAATGTTATGAAACTAAAAAATTACATTCAGATTATAAATTATATCCACTAGAGTTATCTCCACAATTGATTTAGCAAATCTTATTTTTTTCTTCTCCAAAATATTTTCACTGGTCATGGTTACTGTTGTGGGCAACTTGAGTATTTTTGGTGATCAAATCATCATGACTATATTTTACTTTGGAAGCTAACATCTTAAGGTTTTTATTGTAACTTGAATTAATATATATGATTTTTGTATAATTTATTACGAATTTTCAAAGTCGATATTAACATTTATTAATCGTGATTTACTCGTGTTTGTTGAAATTAAATGTTATATTGTTTTTATATTTTTGTTACTAATATCATTTTGCATCATTTTATAAGTTGTGCAAAATTTTCAGAATCCTCATAACTGTTATAATTGTATAAATTTATATTTTATATTTATACAAAATTATTATCTAAATAAAACCTTGTGTTTAGTAATACAAATGGATAAATGATAATATATTATAAATTTGTAATATTTGCAATCATAATATAGAATTAACATTTTTGACTTAATAACATAGGGATGATGAAAGAGTCTAGAGCTTAAATAGAAAACAACAATGAAAGAATAATACACTAATTAAAAGGCAAGTATATTGATATTTCGTTCTTTGTCAGCTTATATGAGATTTTCTTTGTTAGCATATATAATCGTGATCATGTCAACATATATGAATTTCGTAGTTGGTCATGTTGGTTTATATGAATGTGACCATATTGACTTATATTTGTGATTTTTTGCTGGAATATAAACTTGATTTGGGTCCAAATATTATTGGGATTGAAAATATATTTTTTTAGTTAAAAGATAAAAAAGGAGTCCAAGCCTAAATGCCTCAAGTTCTAAAATTCCTCTAGAAATATATTATTAAAATAGCTTAGATATTAGTTGAAGAAAGCTTGTAGAAGCTTCTAGGTTGTTAGATATTTTAGAAGATAATTCAAGTGCATAAATTATATCATTTAGATCAAATAAATCATAGTCATTAGTTAGGAAGTTGTATTAGTATAAATAGGGATGTCTGACTCATTTTGTAATAGACCAAAAAAATTTGAGAATAATATTAATATTCCACCAAAGCTCTCTTTCATTTCTTAGCTTAACTAGAATCACTAACTCACAACTACATATACAATGTGCACAGCTGCATTTTAATATCCTTCAAAAACAACAAAAAGGAAAAATTAAATCTCCCAAACGCAACACGATAGTGTATAACAGATAATAAGCAACAAAATGGTTGAAAAACCAATACTTAGCAAGTCCAGAAACCCTAATAAGCATTTCAACCAAGCAATCAAGGAAAATCGAAAATATACAAAATGGTGGAAAAAACAATACTTAGCAAGTCCAGAAACCCTAACAAGCATTTCAACCAGGCAATCAAAGAAAAACGGAGAACCATATTGCCAGAGACAGAAAAAGTTAGACAATCTGGAACTAAAAAATGAACAGTTAATACAAGGAAAAATAATCTTGAACTGAAAATAATTACATTTAAGATCGAAATGAAGCTTGTAGTATGAATTTGTGCTGGAGAGTAATAAGATCCCGCCGAAAGGAATAGTGAATGAGTGTGGGAACAAATTGGGGTTTTGTAAGGTATTGTAATTCGTCTTAATCAACGACTGAATTTTGTGAAAGAGAATATTGGCGGTTGGATTTCACCATTTGTTTGCCCACGTTTTTTTTATAGGCCTCGAGTGACCAAGGTTTCGTAGTTTGTAATTTTGTATTGTTGTTGTTGTGACTATATAGGGGTTTGGTTCTTGTGAGACCAGCTCCTGCGGTGAGACGGTAGAGACTAATCTGGACTATTATAATAATTCACTAGACATTTGAGATTGAGGCATTAAATCTGGTATTAATTTTTAATACTAAATCAATAAGGGGTAAAATCGACCACTCCAATTTTGTGAAATTTAGAAACTGACGTAAATTTCTTAAGAATAAGGGATCGAATCTTGCATTACAAACTTCAAGTAAATCTTTTCCTTAAAAAACTCCATAATTAGTTCACCCCCACCATTACCACAAAACATTTAAAAAACTGGAAATTAAAATGCATAATATTTTCCTTTCATAGAATATATTATTTTTATGCATGCTTAATACATATGGTATTTAGAAGTATATTTATTGCTTCGAACATGCATAAAACATATTATTTTCATGCATCAACATATTTTTTTGATGCAAAATGGATAGACCTATTGTTCATGTAATGATAATAACATACATTATTCTCCATGTATATTTAGGTTTAAATTTGTGTATATAATGTATTAGACTAATGCATGCTTAATGATTATGGTATTTAGGTGTATATTTATTGCTCAGATCATGCATGTAATATATTAGTTTCATGTATACTTAGATTATTTTGATTCAAAACATGGACAGACAACCACCCTAGAGAAAGGCTTGAAATATCTCCGAGTTCAAACAAAATCACACCACATGTATGTTTATTCATTGAGAATCGGTTGGATTAGTGTGTTGCATATATAGCTTGTTTTCATGTTCGAAAATTTATTATTTAGATCAGTGAGTTTGTTTAATCGTTCATGCGCCACTCATTCAATATATATGCAAAATTCTGCATCTATTTACACGTAAAAAAATCGTAAAAAAGTTTTGTATTAGGCATCAGATTTAACTTATGTGACAACAATTACCTATTTATGCAGCAACAAAGTTCTATTTATGCATCAATAATATAACTTATTACATAGCAAAAAATATGCCTAACTAATTCATTGACAGGCACCAACTATTACCTATTTAAGCAGCAAAAATAACTTATTTATGCATCACACATTTAACTTATCATCACAACCAAAAATATACATCTCTAATTTATTTATGCACCAACTATTACCTATTTATGCAGCAACAACAATCTATTTATGCATGAAATGACCATTATATAAGTAGATATACAAAAAAATAGTTATTCAATACTAAATAATTGCCTTTCAAAATTATAAGATATTAAAATCGGTCACTGCTAAACATAAACTAGTTGAATAAAAACATCAACCCATTCAAAATTACCAGAAAAAAAGGGATCAAGTCCAACAATTTCAAGTTCCAAATCCAAAAAATGTAAAAAGCAATTCAATAATTTCAAGTTCCAAAATCCAAAAAACATAAAAACCCAGCTACACAATATTCTTCCCAGTCAGAAAACTCCTCGCTTCTTCCATGTTTTTCCCTATTACTCGTTAAACTTAGCAATAGTGATGGCATGACAATACTTCATTCGAAGATTTAAAATCTGAGACTCGTTGCCCTTTTGGAGACCACATCCCCAGCCTCTCACCCTCTCACCTTCATATGTCTCATAAACATGGAGACCGTGGTCCTGAAAAAGGATGCATATATAAGTCAATAATGGTGTATATATAGTTTATGTCTAATGCATGACTTATAAACATAACAATGACAAACAAAAATACTTAACATGTAAAAATATTAAAAATATATTATCTATGCACTGAACATGGTCTATACATACATTAACCTATTCTCATTATATTGAAAATATTTCACAACAGAAACAATGAAGGACAAAAATATTTGGAAAAATGATGCACAAATACATTCATCTTGTCGCATACATACTGGATAATATATGCATCACTAATTCTCACATAAAAAACTGATAAATTTCATTTAAAGGAAAAAGCCAATTGAAATAATTCTAAAAAAACTGGAACCACAAAACGAAATTCAAGATGACACAAAAAAAAACTCAAAAGAAAAAAAATCACATATCAAAATTCCTACATGCAGAGAAAACAAAAAAAAGACAAGTAATCAACAAATTTAGCAATTTAGAGAAACCCTAAAAAAGGTGATGGAATTTTCATATTTTTTCTTTTCAAAAACCGCATGCAAAAAATTTGAAAAATTAAATGAAACCAACAAATTCCAAAACAATAACATATTCATAAACTGTAAAAAAATACCTTAACCAAGAGAATGAAACCTTAGACCTTCAAACTTCTGCAAAAAAAAAAAACCATGAATGGAGTTTGCTTCTTCTTTTCCTTGGTTCCTCAACCAATGTGTCGTTCCCTTCAATGCTCAGAAAGTGAAGAGATGTGAGATATGTTTGAAAGCCAATCACCTCCAAAACTCTCGGCCATAATCTACTCCTTAATTAAAAACTAACATTAATTATCTTTCTATCCTTAATTAAAATCTGACACCAAATGACTAATTACTATATTACCCTTAAAAATGTTTTAATGGTTTTTAATTACCTAAAATAAAGAATTAATCATATCCATCCAAAATAAAAAATAAACGGTTCAGATCAATCCTTACGGTCTCACCCTGGCATTATGGTCTCATTTGAACCAATATATATATATATATATATATATTCATTTTTCTTTCCGTTTCCTTTCTTTGGATGAAAAATTTTGGAAATATTTATTACGATATGACACTCAGAGGTGTGTGAATGGATGGAAATTGAAATCTGAAAATGTAGCTAGGCATCGTTTAATAGCCTAGTGGTAAGGTGTTTGTAAAACTCAATAATGTGTCTGGGTTTGATTTTCGCCTAATTCTCTCCCCTTTCAGAATTTGTATTGAAAATTTGAAAATGTGGTTACACGAGTATGGATGTATTATTTTTCAATTTAATTAATTGTTTTAATGAGTTGAGAGGAGTAATTGAAAAGAATGGGATAAAGAGATTCATGTTTGAACCCTGACCAATATTCTTAAAAATAATAAGCGATCTACTTGATTTACAAGGTCTTGATAATTTATTATGTAGATTTGGTTTCATCTAATATTTTGTCTCATAATTTTAGTCTTGTAATGATTGTTACATATATTAAAGTGGCCAAAATTTTGATCTTGTCAATTGGGCCTAAGGGATTTGGGCCACAATATGACAAATGAGTTTGACATTCGATCTCGAGTAGATTATAATTTAAGTAATTATAATCGAATGGACTCATAGTATTACATAATGTTACAAGCAACACAAAATTTTGACAATGATACAAGCAACGCAAAATTACATAACATAACATAATGTTATGTTTGGATCTTAAATTTTTCAGTGAAAGGAAAAGAATACAAAATGAAGTAAAAGTATTATTATGTAAAGTGAAAAAAATACTTACATTACTTTTTAATTTAAAACCCAATAGCCTTCAAGTTTACTTGGTAATGGAAACATTCCACCTCATTTGTAGCTGGCAAAAAGTCCAAGGTCTTATATATGAGCCAAGACAAGTATCAAAAATCAATTTTTTTTACATCTCAAACTTAAAGATCATGCGATATTGGTTTTAGTTGATGAAATACCACAAATATGAAGGAATAGTTTAAATTGATCACCGTTTGATTGGTCTTAATAAAATTTGTGTGGAAAGGTTCCTTCGATAACAAGATATCCTTCTAGTGATTTCAATTTTGTTTTACAAAATACTTTTTGCTTAGAAAGTCAATTCTATTACCAAAATATTTTGTTTTGTTTAATTTGTGTGAACTCGATCGTTTTTTTATTTATTTAATGTATATTGGGGTCCAATTATATATTAACTTTAATAATGGTAGATGAATTCAAGTGGGGTCGATATCCTTTTTGTGAAGCCCCGATTTTTCCGAACATATAATTGATTCTTATTGTCGTCTATGTATTTGATCGACTATTTTACCGCGTCACTTTGACGGGTAATTATCATTAATATGTGTTTTGTATTTTATTTCATTTTATTTATTACTTGTGATCATGATCACTATTAATTCTATTTTGCATTTATGATCACTTCATTGATCATTATTACTATTTTTGTATTTATTAGTCACCTTAGAATTTTAAGAGATTATTTATTTTAGAGACTTTTACCTTATAGAATTAAGATTTTGATTTAGATTAAGTGATCATGAGACTTATAAGTGATCAAGGAAATCACTAATTATTTTGGAGATTGATATATTTCATCTATTATCATCAAATTTGGGACAAAAAAAAAATGGAATTACCACAATGCCCTTATAATGGACGGCCATGGTGATGATTTTGGAGTAAAAATATCATCCAACTCTTGTACACTTACACCTTATATTAGTCATCTTGTGTATAATTATACCATTAATTCAAACATTATACACATCATCTCATACATTAATTCTTTAATACTATTTTTCCCAACATGTTGGAGTCTTCCCAACATTCCTTCTCTTTCCATACCTTGCCCATACTTTGACTAGTCTAATTGTCCCCATGCAAGAGACAATTTGCAAGACACAAATTTAATCAAAAATTCCTCCCCCTCTCTACCATGGTGGACGGCCAATTTGGCAAGAAATGAACACATTTTGTTCATTTCATCCAACACATTCTAACTCTCAAGCCTTTTCTCCTCCTTCTGTCTAACATCTCTCTAAAATTCATTCACATCTTCAAATCTTCAAACAAAATTCATTCATATCTTCAAACCTTCAAACACCAACTCTTCACATCTTCAAATCTTCAACATAAGTTCTTCACATCTTCAAGTACCCCTTCTTCACATCTTCAAATATTCAAACCCAAGTCCTTCACATCTTCAAATCCATCTTCATAACTCCAAGAACATCTTCTTCCTAACATCAAACATACTTTCTTTCTTCAAACATCTAAACCAAAACAAACAATCTTACCACTAAAACTCAAAAATTCGAACACCCCCTTTTCTCAAGGTAAGAAATTTCACTCCTCAATTCAACTTAAATTCTTTCTACTCATCACCTTCTTCTTTTAACTTAAGTTTATATTTTGGATTTTGAGGTACTTAGAAGACCACTTGGAGACATGCATGCATGGTGGTGAAACTTGAAGACTTGAAGAAGAACTAGTAGAGAAATTTGGACTACAAGGTAAGAATGGACACTGTAACCCTTCTTTCCTCTTCTTTCTATTTTTTTTTCAAATTTTAACACCCCTTTTTCATTTTTGAGAAATAGGGGCTGACCTTAGGTGATTTTGGAGTTGAACCAAAAATTCCAAATTTAAAGCTTCAACTAGTCTACAATCACCTACTACACAAGGTAAAGTGTAGTCTTTCTCATTTTCTTATCTCCTTCTTTTTCTCCTTAATTTTTCTCTCATTTTTCTAACATCAAATTTTTGATATTTCTTGACTTAGGGGCTGACCTAAGTGACCTCATCCAAAATTGTGAAATTTATCCTTTTATTTCACAAATTTCCAATTTTAAGGTGGGTGGAAAAATACTTTCCAACTTCTAGGTGTTTTTATTAAAATGCATGTAGAATTTCGAACATGAGACCTTGAGATATATAATCTATGTATTGCATGTCAATTTTATGTATAAAATCTTGAAAATTCTCAAGAGTTGCTCAAAATTGCTATTTATTGAATTTTAGGTGCATGCATGTACAATTTAATGTTTTATTTGATGAATTCTTGTATGTATTGGACATGCATGTGTATGATCTTTGAAATCCATGTTTTGGATGACTTATAACCTGGACAAGTCGGGCATAATTGATTAAATTTCAATTTTGGACTTAAAAATATAAAAATGGAAAGTTGGTGGACTAAATTGCAAGAAAATAAAAGTTAAAGGACCCCTCTGCAAATTTCGAGTTTTAGGACTGTACTCAGGTTCAAAAATGACTTTTGGATATTTTAATAAAGTTTTAAGAGTTTTAAGATAAATAAAATCAACCTTTAAAAGCCCAAGGACTAAATTGTAAAATTTTGAAAGTTTAAGGGCTACTTTGAAAATTTTGAAACTGTACCAGACCTTAACTTTAAAATTTGAAATTTTTACTCTTAAGGTACTGAAAATGACATATTTTAAATCTATTCCAAAAATCCAAGTGTTTAGGGCTTGGAAAGTAATTTTACTAAAATTGAGGGACTAAAGTGTAAAAGATTAAACTTGAGGACCCAAATGAAATTTCCAGGACTTATGCAGCCCATGCACCTGGAAATACTAATTTAACTATAACATAATTATATTTTGGACCCAAGGTTCAAATTTCATAACAATTGGACCCCTAAAAGCCTTAAGGGCAATTATTTCAAAATGAGATAAAAATGATATTTTCAAAAGTTAAAGGACCTACACTTATTTATTTTAAGAACTAATTTTTTACCAATATTCCACTAACCGTAGTGACATTTTCCAACTGGAATCACATTAAAAGCCCTTCCGGTTTGTGAGTTCCAATTATTTTAAACTTAAGGTCCGAATTGGCAATTTCAACAAATTTGGGGCCAATGTGAGAATTTTATAAAAACTCGACCTCAAAACTTTAAAAACCTGAATCTCTGGACAATTTGGAGAATTTAGGAACTGACCTCATAATTTTTCAAGGTCGGGATATTTATTTGTTCAATTTTTAACCCCAAAAGTGTTGGTTTTTACAAAACGGGGCTAAATTGTAATTTTTCTTTTATAAAGGACCTAACCCAAATTATTTTCCCTTTTACTAAAATAGCCCTGGACCCTCTGACTTGGAAATTTAATTAAAATATTTTATTTTCCCAAAAACCCTTGACTTATCGGACCGATTTGACCGATTAATACCCGATCGCGGAGCGACTTCCTCGCCTTGCGATGTTGAATCTATAACGGGACTTATGTTCCACCTAATCTTTCAAGATATCGAAGGTTGCTTATCCTTCGATAATCATCTTCATCCAAAACTCCACCAACGCCATAATTGCCACTCGCGTTTCAAAATTTTCTGAAGTCTTCCCTGAATCAATAATACTCGACTCCTGGTTGACTACGAACTTGTATTTACTTTCCTGCTGAGTCAACTTGGTGTGTCGAGCTCACGAATCGGAATGGATACGTCGGGGATAGAACCGGCAACTCGGCCGCTATTCCACTCTTCCTACCCCATCGCCCTAATCCCGCAACCGAGGGACGGAGTTTGTCCAAGGGAAGCGGGTCGTAGTACTTGAGGTATAATCATGATTATGACAATCCGGGCCTAGCTAGCTCTCTTGTGGATTTGTCTTTGCCTATGGAGCGATAAGGTGACAGTCTTGGACCATCTTGCTCGGGAGTTACAAGGAAGAACAAAGGAATCGCTTGTATGATCCATATGATTTCGGAGTTATCGGACCCGTTTGGTTGGCACTACAAATCCGTGCGCAACCGCTTACTTGTTTTGCATTGGTTGGCGCTACAAATCCGTCGAAACCATTATCTCGCCTTGCATGGGATTGGCGTTACATTTCCGTACGCAATCCTACCTGTCTGTGATCAATCACATAAGCGCTGTGTGACCATGAACTGTTTTCTTGAACTGTATAAGTATATTACTTAAATATAGTTATCACGACGCTTGTGGACTGTGTGTGAATTCATGCATCATACTCACGCGTTTTCATATAACTGTTTTCTCGCATTAACTATATATCGCCACACTTGCACACGATCACCCCATCTACATCGAGATTTCTCTCATCCCCACCGTTTTTCTAACCTTTAGATGAGGACTTCGTTGAAGATGCTAAACCGCCTTGATTGAGCTTTTGTACTCGCTTGTTGGATTTACTACTTCTTGTTATTGTTCATGTAGACTCGTTTCTTGTGATTGTTGTTGGACTATTCTATTTTCTTTTCATTCCGGTTTGTAACTGAAGGGCGTAGGACCCTTTGACTTTTAAGTTGTTATCGTTGGTTGATTTTCGAGGATGTAATTTGGATTATGGATTGTGGACTGTAAGTTGTGCTTGTTATTTTATTTCCTGCTATTTTGACTCTTTTCATTGGGTTCTCGATGATATTCGCTCAAAGATCGTTTGGTTATTTGTATTTAAGTTGTGGATCGCCGTCGCGTCCCGTTTGGGCGTGACGATTAGAAATGGTATCGAGCTCGGCTAGTAAGATGGAAACTTACACCGAGCTGACCCAGGATAGGACCCAAGGTCTGTGTTTTGGGTAGTACCGCGACTTGACCAATTTAGTGTGAAATCGATTTCAAATTGACATAGAACCGCCTTATTGATGTTTGAACTAAGTTAGAACGCATATTTTGAGATTCCATAGTCATACTTGTCTTGACTTAGTTGATTATTGACTGATTTCCTTTATTCATTCTTTCCTTTCTCTCTCATTATCTTTCCTCTACCTTTGACTGATCCGCCTTAGTTTTGTTTAATCAGGATGGAGCCGGCGCCGCCTTCTTGGTGGGATGTTTTTCATGCCCGTCTTTGAGCGGAAGTACTACCGGGCATTGATGATTCACCGCACCGGGAGAGTGATCGGCGACCTCGAGCTATCCGAGGAGCGCCCGGCGTAATAGGGACTGACACAATGCTTGGCGAGCGAGCCAAGATGAAAAGAGCGAGTTGACCACTATCATCAAGACCGCGACAACACCATAAGAGCACGGAGGACCCGGTCTGACAGAATATCCGGGGCGCTGGATAACATGCGAGAGAAGATGAAGAGGACAAGTGACGCCGCGAAAATGGGAGATTGACGCCCGCCTATCCCGCGACACCGTTGAGCGCTTGGAGAGACCCTCATCAAGCGGATGACAGTGATAGAGGACCTTACACACGTGCCCTAGCTCGAGACGACGCCCGAGGTCGCTGCGGCGGCTAATGCACAACCATTGCCACCACCCGAGGTGGAGCCCGTGCTCGACGCCGAGGAGATCCGAGAGGATCCCGAGGAGGATCTGAGGAGGATCTAGTCGAGATCGGAGAGCCCGAGGCACTCGAGGCTGCTCCACTTGATGATGCTCGGGGATTCGAGCGGTGGTTGGATTTCGTTGATTGGCCCGAGGTCGAGGCGCCACCTCACCACCCGCCCGATTATGGACATAGGCTGCGAGTGACGATGATGGCGATCTCACCGATTAGTTAGCTTGATTGTCGGTTTGTACTCTTCTTTTGTTGTAGACGCTCATTCTAGTGTTGTACCTTACTTTTTATCAGTATTAGATTGATTGTATTTTGGTTCCGATGTATCCGACTTAGTATTACTCTTGTTGTACTATGGGTGTATTCAAGTTTTACATTAATGGATATGCCTTTTGCTATTTATTCAATGTTCTTACGTTTGTTGTTACTTTCCTGCGATATAACTTGCTTTATGCGAATAATTATTGTATTCATCTACTCGTGAATCGCAACTAACGCTTCAAGATACGAATGGTCGAACATCGAGGACGTGGGAGACCTCGCCGCGTTCCATGAGGGGATGACGACGCGTACCCAGGACCGGGTACCCTTCCCTAAATTACCACCGCCTCCTCCACCACCCGCAGGGGGACAACTTGATCGCGCGGCCCTACAACAAATCTGGTTTTCATGAGGCAACAGTGAGCCTCAACCCCGTGCTCCCGAACCCGCTGCAGAGCGAACGATCGCACGTTGGAGAGATTTCTACGGTTCGACCCACCAGCCTTCTTAGGAGAGCCGGATGATTTGAAGCGAGAAGAATGGGTAGAGAAATTGAGAATATCTTCAACGCTCTCCAACACTCGGATGAGCGAGAAAGTCACACTCGCCGTATTTCATCCGGAATCGGGCTGCTGCTAGAGACCGTGGTGGGCGGTTGAAAGAAGATGGGAATAGACCGGGTAGCTTGAACATGGGGAATTTCTTGGCCGAGTTCAATGAACAGACATTCCACGAGGTTGTGAAAGAGACGCGCCGAGATAAATTCCACAGACGTTGAGGCAAGGGAACATGACTGTAGCTCGAGACAGTCAATTTCACCGATTGTCCAAGTATGCTCGGGGACAATCGATCAAGAGGGATAAACTTTACAAGTTCACTCGAGGATTGAAACTAGAACTTGAAACAATCACTGATCGTTGAATCGACAACCTACTCGGCCAGCGTAAAGCGACTCTCCGCATTGAGTCGGATCAATCGTATTGGACATGTTCGTGAGAGTAGGCCATCGAATGCGATCTTAAGAGGACAGTGTGGGACAACCATCTAAACCGCTGCTAAGTTTCAAAAGGACCATTAATAAGACAGATAAGGAAAGGACCATCTGAGGAAAGCCAGGTCAATTGTGTGCATATTGCCGTAAATCGGGACATACCGCCAATGATTGTTGGTGTAAACAAGGAAGGTGTTTGCTTGTTGTAGTAATCAAAGTCACATCGGTGAAAGATTGCCAAGACGAGGACCGAACCAAACAGATCGGCCAAATGAGGTTTAAAATGGCCAGGGTAATCGGGCGAGGATGCCCGCTCGAGCATTTGCACTAGCGGACAGAGGCTCCGGAGGCAACAAACGTGGTGGAAGGTACGCTTCTAGTATCTAACCACTACGCTAAAATATTGTTTGACCCCGATCAACGCATTCATTTGTTGTACCGCATTTTGTACACAAACCGCATGCATGCATGGAACATATGCCTATATGTCTAGAAGTGTGAACTCCTATGGGTGCAAGTCGGATAACGAGATATTATCTATAATGCATGCGAAGTTAAGATTGTTGAGATAAACTTTCCCCGCCGATTTAATCCTATTACCTATATCCGAATACGACGTGATATTGGGGATGAATCGTTATTATCACACCATGCACAAATGGACTGCCATAACAAGTCCATTAAGCTATGTGAACCCTAAAACCCGAAGTGGAAATTTCGGGAAGGGCACGAGTTAAGATTGCCCCAATCATTTCAAAGAATGAAAGCGAGGAAGACGATCACTAGAGGGGCTCAAGGGTACTTGGCGTTTGTAATTAACAAACCCACGATTGATACACAAATTAACCAAGTACCTATAGTATCAGGATACACGGATGTATTCCCAAAAGAACTCACCACTGTCCCTCCAGATAGGGGAGTCGAGTTCACCAACGAGGTGTTACCGGGGATGGCCCCGATCGCTAGAACACCGTATAGAATGGCTCCTCTTGAGTTACAAGAGTTGAAGACGCAATTACAGAAACTGATGGATGTGGGATTTATCCGACCGAATACGTCTCCGTGGGGAGCACCTGTGCTGTTTGTCAAGAAGAAAGATGGCACATTAAGACTGTATATAGATTATCGTGGTCTTAATAGCGTGACCATCAAGAACAAATATCCCCTCCCGAGGATAGACGAACTATTTGATCAACTTCAAGGAGCGACGGTGTACTCGAAGTTTGATTTACAATAGGGATATTACCAACTGAAGATCCGCGAAGAAGACATTTCCAAAACTGCATTTCAAACCCGATATGGACACTACGAGTTTGTAGTGATGCCTTTCGGTCTGATGAATGCACCGGCAACATTTATGGACCTGATGCATCGAGTCTTCCAACCTTATTTGGATCAATTCGTAGTGATATTAATTGATGACATACTCGTATACTCTAAGTCTATAGAAGAGCATGAACGTCATCTGAAAATCGTTTTGGAGACACTACGAGAGCATAAGCTGTATGCCAAATTCAACAAGTGCGAATTTTGGCTTAGTGAAGTCGCGTTCTTGGGACACATAGTATCCGGCACTAGGATTGCAGTAGATCCCTCGAAGGTACAGACAGTGGTTGAATGGAAACAACTCGAGTGCTCAGAATGAACGAAATCGGGAGTTTCCTAGACTAGCCGGATATTATCGAAGATTTATCCAGGATTTTTCCAAGATAGCCGGACCACTCACTCGACTAACCCAGAAGCAAGTCAAGTTTAAGTGGAATGACAAATGCGAGGCGAGATTCCAAGAGCTGAAGAAACGCCTTACGGCTCCAGTCTTAGCCCTTCCAAAGGGGACCGAAAACTTTGTCGTCTACAAAGTGATGCATCAAAAGAAGGACTAGGAGCAGTGCTCATGCGGGAAGGAAAAGTTATCGCTACGCATCACGAAAGCTCAAGCCGTATGAAGCCATTATCCAACGCATGACTTGGAATTGGCGCGATAGTTTTCGCGTTAAAGAAAATAGAGACACTATCTCTACGGAGCAACATTCACGGTTTTCACGGATCATAAGAGCTTGAAGTATCTATTCTCTCGAAAGACCTCAATCTGAGGCAACGGAGATGGATGGAGTTGATTGAGGACTATCACTTTGATATTTAATACCATCCGGGAAAGTTAACGTCGTAGCAGGCTCTAAGCGGCCCGGCGAGCTTAGCCAGGCTTATGATTCGAGAGTGGGAATCATTAGAAGAGCCGAGCAATTGGAATCGACGAAACCAATACTCGATTTCGTGTGCTAACATTTTGGTTAAACCCGATCTCTGTGAAAGAGATCAAAGAAGCACAAGAGAAAGATGCACATCTTCAAAAATCGAAGGAAAAGATACTTAAAGGAGAAATATCGGAATTCTCGGTGACGAAGATGGAGTTATCGATTCCTAATCGAGTGTGTGTCTTTAACGACGAGCGATTAGGAATAGAATCTAGCAGAGGCACACCGTTCAAAATACACTATACATCCTGGAGGAAACAAGATGTATAAGGATTTGAAACAGAGTTATTGGTGGGTAAACATGAAGAACCAGGTAAGCGGAATTGCGAGATGTTTGACTTGTCAACGAGTAAAAGCGAGAACAACAACGACCGCCTGGTTTACTACAACCGTTGAGAATTCCCAGTGGAAATGGGAACACATAACGATGGACTTCGTGACGGATCTACCAAGGACTAGAGGAGGCCATGATGCTTTATTTGGGTAGTCGTGAGACCGACTCACGAAATCGCACACTTTTTACCCATCAAGAAAAACGATAGCTTGCAAAAACTTGCACGGACTTATATCCGAGAAATCATTCGACCGCATGGAGTACCGGTCGACATAGTATCCGACAAAGACCCGAGGTTTGTCTCCAGTTTTGGAAGTGCTTGCACGAGGAATTGGGTACCTCGCTAAGTTTCAAAGACAAAGAAAGACATCCACAAACCGATGGGATACCGAGCGAACAATCCAAACCCTTGAGGATATCTTTGCGAGCCTCGCATTTGGATTTTCAAGGAAGTTGGGATTCACACTTACCATTAGCCGAGTTCGCCTACAATAACGATTATCGTGCCACGATTGGGATGGCACCCTACGAGGCATTATATGGGCGAAAATGTAGATCCCCACTACACTCGGGAGATTGATGACCAATTGACTCCGAAAGAGAAAGCGAAAGTCGCCCTCGATTCCAACGGTCGACTTAGTTCGGGAGGCCATGGAAAAGGTCAAGGCGATCAAGGAGCGGATTCGCATTGACTCGAGCCGCCAAAAGAGTTGCGCGGACAAGAGAAGAAAGGATTTGGAATTTGAAGTCGGAGATGAAGTATCTCTCAGACTCTCACCACGGAAAGGATTGATCAATCCGAAGAAAGGAGGCAAGTTGAGTCCGAGATATGTTGGACCTTACAAGATTTTACAGAGGATCGGAAAGTTAGCCTACCGACTCGAGTTACCAACACCATATGTGAGAATGCACGATGTATTCCACGTATCGAGATTGAAGAAGTATCAACCAGATCCCAAGCATATCATCACTCAAGATACTCCTCCTCTAATGGAAAATCTATCCTACACCGAGAGATCGATCCGGATCATTGATCAGTAGATATGACAGTTGCGTAAGAGAGAAATTCCGATGGTTAAAGTAGTGTGGCAGAACCACAACCGAGATGAAGACGCAACGTGGGAGATGGAAAAAGACATGAGGAATCAATATCCAGAACTATTCTGAAGAGAATTTAGGGACCAAATTCTTTTAAGGAGGGGAGGATGTGAAGCCCCGATTTTTCCGAACATATAATTGATTCTTATTGTCGTCTATGTATTTGATCGACTATTTTACCGCGTCACTTTGACGGGTAATTATCATTAATATGTGTTTTGTATTTTATTTCATTTTATTTATTACTTGTGATCATGATCACTATTAATTCTATTTTGCATTTATGATCACTTCATTGATCATTATTACTATTTTTGTATTTATTAGTCACCTTAGAATTTTAAGAGACTATTTATTTTAGAGACTTTTACCTTATAGAATTAAGATTTTGATTTAGATTAAGTGATCATGAGACTTATAAGTGATCAAGGAAATCACTAATTATTTTGGAGATTGATATATTTCATCTATTATCATCAAATTTGGGACAAAACAAATATGAAATTACCACAATGCCCTTATAATGGACGGTCATGGTGATGATTTTAGAGTAAAAATATCATCCAACTCTTGTACACTTACACCTTATATTAGTCATCTTGTGTATAATATACCATTAATTCAAACATTATACACATCATCTCATACATTAATTCTTTAATACTATTTTTCCCAACATGTTGGAGTCTTCCCAACATTCCTTCTCTTTCCATACCTTGCCCATACTTTGACTAGTCTAATTGTCCCCATGCAAGAGACAATTTGCAAGACACAAATTTAATCAAAAATTCCTCCCCCTCTCTACCATGGTGGACGGCCAATTTGGCAAGAAATGAACAAATTTTGTTCATTTCATCCAACACATTCTAACTCTCAAGCCTTTTCTCCTCCTTCTCTCTAACCTCTCTCTAAAATTCATTCACATCTTCAAATCTTCAAACAAAATTCATTCATATCTTCAAACCTTCAAACACCAACTCTTCACATCTTCAAATCTTCAACATAAGTTCTTCATATCTTCAAGTACCCCTTCTTCACATCTTCAAATATTCAAACCCAAGTCCTTCACATCTTCAAATCCATCTTCATAACCCCAAGAACATCTTCTTCCTAACATCAAATATACTTTCTTTCTTCAAACATCTAAACCAAAACAAACAATCTTACCACTAAAACTCAAAAATTCGAACACCCTCTTTTCTCAAGGTAATAAATTTCACTCCTCAATTCAATTTAAATTCTTTCTACTCATCACCTTCTTCTTTTAACTTAAGTTTATATTTTGGATTTTGAGGTACTTAGAAGACCACTTGGAGACATGCATGCATGGTGGTGAAACTTGAAGACTTGAAGAAGAACTAGTAGAGAAATTTGGACTACAAGGTAAGAATTGGACACTAGAACCCTTCTTTCCTCTTCTTTCTATTTTTTTCAAATTTTAACACCCTTTTTCATTTTTGAGAAATAGGGGCTGACCTTAGGTGATTTTGGAGTTGAACCAAAAATTCCAAATTTAAAGCTTCAACTAGTCTCCAATCACCTACTACACAAGGTAAAGTGTAGTCTTTCTCATTTTCTTATCTCCTTCTTTTTCTCCTTAATTTTTCTCTCATTTTTCTAACATCAAATTTTTGATATTTCTTGACTTAGGGGCTGACCTAAGTGACCTCATCCAAAAATTGTGAAATTTATCCTATTATTTCACAATTTTCCAATTTTAAGGTGGGTGGAAAAATACTTTCCAACTTCTAGGTGTTTTTATTAAAATGCATGTAGAATTTCGAACACGGGCCCTTGGGATATATAATCTATGTATTGCATGTCAATTTTATGTATCAAATCATGAAAATTCTCAAGAGTTGCTCAAAATTGCTATTTATTGAATTTTAGGTGCATGCATGTACAATTTAATGTTTTATTTGATGAATTCTTGTATGTATTGGACATGCATGTGTATGATCTTTGAAATCCATATTTTGGATGACTTATAACCTGGACAAGTTGAGCATAATTGATTAAATTTCAATTTTGGACTTTAAAATATAAAAATGGAAAGTTGGTGGACTAAATTGCAAGAAAATAAAAGTTAAAGGACCCCCCTGCAAATTTTGATTTTTGGGACTGTACCCAGGTTCTAAAATGACTTTTGGACATTTTAATAAAGTTTTAAGAGTTTTAAGATAAATAAAATCAACCTTTAAAAGCCCAAGGACTAAATTGTAAAATTTTGAAAGTTTAAGGGCTACTTTTCAAATTTTGAAACTGCACCAGACCTTAACTTTAAAATTTGAAATTTTTACTCTTAAGGTACTGGAAATGACATATTTTAAATGTATTCCAAAAATCCAAGTGTTTAGGGCTTGGAAAGTAATTTTACTAAAATTGAGGGACTAAAGTGTAAAAGATTAAACTTGAGGACCCAAATGAAATTTCCAGGACTTATGCAGCCCATGCACCTGGAAATACTAATTTAACTATAACATAATTATATTTTGGACCCAAGGTTCAAATTTCATAACAATTGGACCCCTAAAAGCCTTAAGGGCAATTATTTCAAAATAGGACAAAAATGATATTTTCAAAGGTTAAAGGACCTACACTTATTTATTTTAAAAACTGCTTTTGTCCCAACATCCCACTAACCTTAGTGATATTTTCCAACTGGAATCACATTAAAAGCCCTTCCGGTGTGTGAGTTCCGATTATTTTAAACTTAAGGTCCGAATTGGCAATTTCAACAAATTTGGGGCCAATGTGAGAATTTTATAAAAACTCGACCTCAAAACTTTAAAAACCTGAATCTCTGGACAATTTGGAGAATTTAGGAACTGACCTCATAATTTTTCAAGGTCGGGATATTTATTTGTTCAATTTTTAACCCCAAAAGTGTTGGTTTTTACAAAACGGGGCTAAATTGTAATTTTTCTTTTATAAATGACCTAACCCAAATTATTTTCCCTTTTACTAAAATAGCTCTGGACCCTCTGACTTGGAGATTTAATTAAAATATTTTATTTTTCCAAAAACCCTTGACTTATCGAACCGATTTGACCGATTAATACCCGATCGCGGAGCGACTTCCTCGCCTTGCGATGTTGAATCTATAACGGGACTTATGTTCCACCTAATCTTTCAAGATATAGAAGGTTGCTTATCCTTCCGATAATCATCTTCATCCAAAAACTCCACCAACGCCATAATTGCCACTCGCATTTCAAAATTTTCTGAATCGCTTCCCACTGAATCAATAATACTCATTTGCTGGTTGACTACGAACTTGTATTTACTTTCTGCTGAGTCAACTTGGTGTGTCGAGCTCACGACCGGAATGGATACGTCGGGGATGGAACCGGCAGCTCGACGCTATTCCACTCTTCCTACCCCATCGTCCTAATCCATAACCGAGGGACGGAGTTTGTCCAAGGGAAGCGGGTCGTAGTACTTGAGGTATAATCATGATTATGACAATCCGGGCTAGCTAGCTCTCTCATGGATTTGTCTTTGCCTATGGAGCGATAAGGTGACAGGTCTTGGACCATCTTGCCGGGAGTTACAAGGAAGAATGAAGGAATCGCTGTCCATCCACACGATTCCGGAGTTATCGGACCCGTTTGGTTGGCGCTACAAATCCGTGACGCAACCGCTACTTGTTTTGCATTGGTTGGCGCTACAAATCCATACGCAACCATTATCTCGCCTTGCATGGGATTGACGTTACATTTCCGTGCACGCAATCCTACATGTCTTGATGAATCACATAGTGCTGTGTGACCATGAATCGTTTTCTTGAATCGTATAAGTATATTACTTAAATATAGTTATCACGACGCTTGTGGATCATGTGTGAATTCATGCACCATACTCACGCGCGTTTTCATATAATCTGTTTTCTCGCATTAACTATATATCGCCACACTTGCACACGATCACCCCATCCACTGAGATTTCTGTCTCATCCCCACCTTTTTCTAACCTTTAGATGAGGACTTCGTTGAAGATCTCTGAACCGGCCTTGGATTGAGCCTTTGTACTCCGCTTGTTGGATTTACTACTTCTTGTTGTTGTTGATAGACTCGTTTCTTGTGATTGTTGTTGGACTATTCTATTTTCTTTTCATTCCGGCTTGTAACTGAAGGGCGTAGGACCCTTTGACTTTTAAGTTGTTATCGTTGGTTGATTTTCGAGGATGTAATTTGGATTATGGATTGTGGACTGTAAGTTGTGCTTGTTATTTTATTTCCGCTGCTATTTTGACTCTGTTTCATTGGGTTCTCGATGATATTCGTCTAGACTGTTTGGTTATTTATATTTAAGTTGTGGATCGTCGTCGCGTCCCGTTTGGGGCGTGACACTTTTTGTTACTACTGATGTTTGTATACTTTTTTTTTGGGAAAAAGATGTTTGTATACTTTTGAAACTAATCACCCGTGTTAAAAAAATTCTCGCACTGTTAATGAAGTTAATATGCAATGTAACTGCGATATTTATGATATATTTGGTGAGGAATAGGTTTCTGAACCCAACTTCGTTTTTTTTTTTATTTTTCTGAAATTTAAGTTATATATTATTAGTTCTTCAACGATAGAATTTAACAGAATGTAAAATGATGAAAAAACTAAAGAAGTGAGAAATTTAGACTAGTGCAAAGAATGCAGTTAAAATACTCTGCAACATAAATTTCATTATTTCATTACAAAAATCTAATTATTAAGCAAGAGATAAAATTCAGAAAGGATTGTTGTAGTTTTCTTGCTTGCTCTATCTAAGCTTCCGCCTTGAATATTTTTGGCGCATGGATCGTCTGCATGTAATAAAATTCAACTACTGATTGCAAGGGCTGCAGTTAGTAAAAGAACATACATTAGTAATAATTAGGATATATACTACTAATTTTTGCATGTAATTATTTTGTTTTAAAAAATTAAAAAGCATAGAACTTCTACATATATATATATATATATATATATATATATTCATTTCTAATCAAAATTTATCAATTACTTGACAAGGAAATTTTAAAATTAACATTCCTTGAATTCTCAATCAATTGTGTTAATGGTCTTTAAAATAAAAAGACAAATTGTACGAAATGACTTACAGGAGACATGGGATATAATTGTATAATAGAGGGACTTTGCATTCATATGGAAGGGCTGCTGTTCTGATTTCATTAGGTTTAAAGGACAATCGGTTTGGTAATTGCTTATAACATTTGCATACCACCTCTAGAGGGGCACCTATCCAAGATTTGGCACCTGCACAACATTCATCGCTAGGTTTGATGGAGGTAGCGTTCTCCGACAAAAAATTCTTGCAAGGTTCCACATTCTCAATGGGAACTTTAGCACAATCTATTGCTTCACAATTTCCACTTGCAAATAAAGATAACAAAGCCAAACCAAAAGCAAAAATAGTCTTAGACATTTATAACTTGTGCAAATAGATATATGTATTCAAAATTTGTGTATTGGATGGTAAAACTTCTAAAGTGATACAACAATTTATACGCATAGCAAAATCGCTTTTTGGCTTCAGTTGAATTATTATTGATCAAAACATAAAAGATAACAATAATTGTGTTATAGATTACAGTAATAATATTATAAAAATCGATAAGTGAAAATGCTTGTAATATATCGTTTTTATCACCAATTTGGTAACCATCAATTAAGTTTTTGTGGAGTTTTTTGACTTAATAATCTAGAATACAAACGTGTTATAGATTGCAGTAATAATATTATGGAAAATAGTAAGTGAAGAAGCTAGTAATATATCGATTTTATCACCAATTTGATAACCATCATATTAGTTTTTTGTGGACTTCTTTGACTTAATAATCTTTATATATAATAGCAGAAGTCCGAAACAATAATTTTCCCGCTCTTTTTACTTCTTATATTAGGAAACAATTGAAATATTAAAAATGGTAAATATTTTAAATGTAACGCCACAAAAATTTGGAGCCGCTACCCAACGGTAACTCATGCCAGTTCTCCCATTTGAGAATATAATCCACAAAATATTTGAGCAATATTAATTCTCGAATGGACACAGTTCTTCAAACCTCTCGGAAACAGAGTCAATAGTCGCAGCGAAAATACTATTACAATCCATTTGTCTAAGCGAAAGAGGTCTTACGCCCCTCTATTACATCCAATATAGCAATTGTTTATACATGAAATTTAAGGCTAGATCGACGAACTAAGTCTAGGGATTAATCTGTCACTTGATAGTCTTCGTTGACGTCTTCATAATATGGTGGATCATTAGCTGGCCGTTGAAAAAGGTGGGGATGAGACAAAAATTCTCAGTGGATGGATGATCGTGTGTAAGTGTGGCTTATATAGATGCAGGAAAACAAATATATGAAGAATGCATGATTCATGATGCGTGATTCACACGCGATTCACAAGCAACATGGTATTCAAAATAATATTGCTTTATATAGTTTGATGAAAATAGTTCATGATCATTCAAGTACTATGAATGCGCCGTAAATAGTTCAAGTAGTGGTTGCGTACGGAGTGTAACTCCAACCCAAGCAAGCAGTGGTTGCGCACGGAGTGTGACGCCAAGTAACATTGGAACCGTGTGGATCAGACAACGATTCCTCTGTTCTACCTTATGACTCCCCACGCACGTTTGGCACAAGGCCCATGTCTACCTTATTACTACCCGGGGGAGACAACTCCAACGATTATGGCTAGCAAGGCCCAGAGTGTCATAATCATGATTATACCCAAACTACGACCCGCTTCCCTTGGACACTCCATCCTCAGTTGCAAGATTAGGACGATGGGGCCGGAGAGTGGAATAGCAGCCGAGCTGTCCGGTTCCATCCCCGATGTATCCACTCCGACTGTGAGCTTGACACACCAAGTTGACTCAAGCACAATTAGATTCACGAAGTTCATATCATGTCAACAAGGCATTCGAGTAAAAGCATGGCGATACATATAAAAGCAGTATAAGATATCAACAAGTTAAGTTTAAATTTGTCCAAAGGCGAGGAAGTCGCCACGCGTAGTGCGTATAGTCCGGGGATTTTCAAGAAAAATATGGAAGTATAATTAAATCAGTTCTAGGACTGTATAGAAGAAAAAATATTTTATTTTGGGGTCCTTGATAAAAGGAAAATTTTGTAAATAGTCCCATTTCTTGGAAAAGTACTTATCGAGTCAGAAATTGAATAAGTCATAGTCTTGACCTCGGAAAAATGTAAGGTTAGTTTCTAAATTCCAAATATTATTCAAAGATTCAGTTTTCAAAGGTTTTGGGTCGATGTTTTTTGGAAAATTTCAGTTTGGTCCCTTCTTTTGTCAAAACGTCATTTTTGGTCCCGAACTTAAAGATTTTGGATCTCACAAACCGGGAGGGCTTTTGATGTGATTCTAATTTTAAAATATCATGTATAACAGTAGGACATTGGGACAAAAGCAGTTTTGAAATAGGGTCAGTTTAAGTCCCTTAATATTTATAAATTCGATTTCTAGTCCAAAAATTTGGTTTTTGCCCTTAAGGGTTTATTTGGTGTTCGTTTGTTATGAAAATTGAATCATGAGTTCAAAATGTTATAAAACAAGGTTATTTAAATTCCCAGGTGTCCGAGACGTATGTTTTCCTGAAATTTCATTTTGGTCCTTTAAAATTGGAAATTTTTTACACTTTAGTACTTAAAGTTTAACAAATCGGTTTTCTCAACCCAAACCACTTTAACCTTTTAAAATTTCTTAAAATATAGGTTTTTCAGTTTAAGAAAGTCAAAATTTCGAAATTTTCAGAGGGGTCCCTGAACAATTTTTAAAAATTCATTTATTCCTCTTAAACTTTTAAGTTTCCACAATTGAGTCTCTAAAATTTCAAGGATGGGTTTTCTTCTCTCAAAACCTTTAAACTATTAATATCAACTTAAAATATTAAATTTTACAATTAATACAGTCCAAAATTTTAAAATTTACAGATTAGTCCTTGGACAGTTTTTGAAATTATGGTTTAGTCCTCAACTTTGCAAAAATTGCATAAATGGGATATTTGTTCAAATTCGAGCAAAAGGTAATATTTTTCAGAATATATATCAAGTATAGAACATGATTTTGAGCATATAACACATTTCTTTACACATTAATCAAGAGTTGAACAAGAAATTAAGATATATATGCGAATATGTCCCTATTGCAAGAACCCAAAATCATGCTCATTTTTGTGAAACTTCTTGAACTTGATACATATATATAAAAAATACATGTAATATGTATATATAGCAATTTAAAATATTTTCATGTACTACATGCATTTTATGAAAATGATTTGCCTATTTTTGAAAGATTTTTCACCCACCTCGTAGTAGTCTTTCTCGGTTGGTTTAAAAATGGAGTCTTCTTTCTTGTATCAACTTCCTGACTTAAGCTCTTGAAGTCAGCCCCTAAATGGTATCCAAACCATATTTTGGTGTTAAAATTAAAGTCTCAAGTCCAAAGAAAATATACTAGGACCAAATAGCTACTACTTACCTCTATGTCTTCAAGTAGTCTCTAAAAATGGACATTTTCCTTCAAGCTTCTAACCTCAACTTGAGATGGTTTAGGTCAGCCCCTAAGCTCCAAAAATTCACATCCTTGAGTTAAAATTTAATTCTTCATGTTGTCAAGATAGAATACTAAAACCATAATTTTTCACCTTAAAATGTGTAGTCTTGAATTTCCTTTTCAAGCTTGTAGTCAAGTCTAAGACTCTTAATTCTTCATGAAAATTCCTCTAGGAGTACCTCAAGAAGAAGGATTCATCATGTTAGGTAGAAGTTGGAAGTTTCAAGAGGATAAAAATGAAAATGGAAAAGAAGAATTTTCTTACCTTAGTTGTTGGAATTTTTGATTCTATGAGAGCAAAATGAAGAGGACTTTTGTGTTTTTAGTGTTAGAGTGAAATTGTGTTGGAAGAGTTTGAGAGTTGTAAGAGGATGAGATGAATTTTTCTTCCTTAAGCTTGTAAGGACCAATTTTTGTGTAAGAGTTGGAGGAAGATTTGTGTTTTGTTTTGGTTAAATGATGAGTTAGGATAATAATTGGGGAAATTAGGACATACATTAATAGCCAGTTTACTTTTTTAGGGACAATTGGCCAAAAGCTAGGTTTTAGGGGAATCATTTTGTTTTGTTTGACCAAGATGTAGTGGGATTTGTAGAGAAACTTTTAAATTGTAGGCTTGCAAGATATAAAATAAAATAGAAATGAATTTATCGAAAAAAAGATTTTGTCCAATAATTAACTAGTTGGGAGATACAAAATGATAAAAATAGTGGTAGAAAATTGAGTTATTTTCCCCATTTAAGGTGGTAATTTCGAAAATTAGGGGAAAAAAGAAAAAAATTATTTGGTTTCTTTTCTTTATAAAATTGAGCGAAAAAAATAAAATGTATAAATATCCATAATTAAATATTTAGAAATTTAAAATAAAGATGTGAAATAAGAAATGTGTATTCCAAAAATAAATTGGAAATTGGTTGCGATGAATTATAGAATAAGAAGAAATATTTGAATAATGATTGGAATATACTCCTAAATTATCGGGGTTTAATATTTCTAAGGTCGTAGTTAACCGATCAAGTATTAGTACTATAGGAGAATATAAAATCATTAAGCTCGAATATAAGGAAGACATAATTGACATTGGAATAAATAAATAAAAATCGGGTTGCGTGTCATTAATAATGGGTTCGTGTTATTTAACCAAATAAATAAATCACTACACAACGTCGTATCTCACGTTGCTAAAATTTGGGGCGTCACATTCACCCCTCTTTAAAAGAATTTGGTCCCCAAATTCCTCGTAAAATAGTTTTAGTTATTGTCTTCACATATCGTCTTCCATTTCCCATGTGGCGTCTTTATCTCGATCATGCGTTTGGCATACTACCTTGACCATTGGGATCTCTCTTCTTCTAAATTGGCGTACTTGTCTATCGATGATTCGTATCGATTTCTCTGTTTATGACAAATTCTCTATTATAGATGGGATTTCCTCTGTGATAATGTGTTCTGGGTCGAGCTGGTATTTCCTTAATCTGGAGACATGAAACACGTCATGCATACCAGCTATTGGAGGGGGAAGTTCAATCTGATAAGCCAGCTTCCTGACTCTCTTAAGTTTCTTATACGACCCAATGTATCTTGGGCTCAACTTCCTCCCTGTTGTGCTGCTTTAATCTCGCACAACTACTAAGGTCTCACTGAAATATTAGCCCAAAATATTTTAGTGTTCGTTCTCATCGAATCCCATACACTCAACTTTTTTAGGAATTTCCATTCCCTAATCATCAGTCTGGCGATGTTTGTAACGCCCCAGAAATTTGGAGCCGCTACGCAATGGTAACTCGCGCCGGATCTCCCATTTGAGAATACAATCCACCAAATATTTGAGCAATATTAATTCTCGAATAGACATATTTCTTCATAACCTCTCAGAAACAGAGTCAATAGTCGTAGCGGAAATATTATTACAATCTATTTGTCTAAGCGAAAGAGGTCTTACGCCCCTCTATTACATCCAACATAGCAATTGTTCATAAACGAAATTTAAGGATAGATCGACAAACTAAGTCTATGGATTAATCCGTCACTTGGTTGTCTTCGTTGACGTCTTCATAATATGGTGGATCCTCAGATGGCCGTTGAAAAAAAGTGGGGGTAAGACAAAAATTCTCAGTGGGTGGGTGCCGGTGTGCGAGTGTGGCTTGTTTTATGCATGGAAAATAGTTTCATGGAAATCAATGCATGAAGTGCATATGACTTTGTCTCGTTGTTTGTATAAAGATTTCCATTTAACCATTATGTTAGAATTGTCAGAATTAGTCAAGCATTATTAATGTTTTATTAAATTTACTTCCACTTTCAATTGGATAAAGCCGAAGCAAATTATCCCACACCACTTGGATAAAGTCGAAGCAAATTATCCCACTTCACTTGGATAAAGCCGAAGCAAATTATCCCACATCACTTGGATAAAGTCGAAGCAAATTATCCCACATCGCTTGGATAAAGCCGAAGCAAATTATCCCACATCGCTTGGATAAAGCCGAAGCAAATTATCCCACATCGCTTGGATAAAGCCGAAGCAAATTATCCCACTCGGATAAAGCCGAAGCAAATTATCCCACTTTAAATTTTCACTTTACTTTTTACTTTCATTCTCAAATTCACTTCCACTTATCATTTCACTTCACATTTCATTTCACATTTCACTTTAAATTTTACTCCACTTCACATTTCACTTCAAATTTTACTTCACTTCACATTTCACTTCCACTTTACGTTTCACTTAATTCTTCACTTCAAGATTTCTCTTCCAAGTACTATCTTACTCATTCGAAAAATTTGATAAAATTATTTAGCAAGTCCGGAGTGATTCTGGTCACACGATATCCGGTATTTATTTCAAAACAAAACTCGCGGTCTAGTTATCGGGCGGATAATCTAGCCGGTTTTGATATTCGGTTCAGGCATTATGTTCAAGCTCGATATTTTTATTAGATAAGTAAGAAATATCTCTTAAAATATTTATAAGGCAACTGAGTTAGAAAATCTCAATTTCAAGGTCCTTAGCAATTTTAAAAATAAAAATTATTTTTACTAAGGAGAATATTCTCTTGCCGGGTTTTAAAATTCAATAAGTTTCAATTCTGGACTCGGAAAAGGATAAAGTCAGTTTCAAAAGTTTCCAAATTCTCAGAGAGTTAAATTTTTCAGAGGCTCGAGAAAGATTTTATAAAATTTGCATATTCGCCCTCTAGTTTCCAAAAATTTCGATTTTTGACTGGATATTTTAAAGGGAAAATAAGATTTTTAGTCCTGTAAGTTGGACATGTTTTAGAATTAGTCCTCTAAATTGTCACATTCATTTTTTAGTCCTTTAACTTTCAAATTTCTAGATATTCAGTCCTTTAACTTAACAATTTTATTTTTGGTCCTATAACGTAACATATTTCAGAAATTTGGTCCTATAACTTAACATATTTTAGAAAATTTGTCCTGTAACCTTTTTTAGGGAATTTAGTAATATAACTTAACAATAGTTAAATTTAATTAATTTATTAAAAGGTTATTTCTAAATTAATTTTATTTTTCAAATCGAATGATTTTAATTAACAATTAATTTTTAAAAAAATAATTAATCATTTTTTAATTTAATTAATTTTTTAAAAAAATATTTAAGCATTAATTTTTTAAACCTTCTGAATTAAATGCATCTTGTACACTAGTCTACAGTTACATTTCTTGGAGATAATTATCCTCACCAAAGGTTAATTCCATAAATATGACAAATTATTCTTAAGTTACTAATTTGATGTAATTATTTTAATTTTCCTAGAATTCATTAATTATTTTAGAAATTTCTTCAAACTTTTATTAATCAAATTAATTTAAATTTAGTTATTTTTATAATTTAATTAGTTTCCAAACATTGAAATTTAATTATTTTATATTTGGTCCTATAAAATAGTTAAATTTAACTATTGCTAAGTTATAGGACTAAATTTCTAAAATATATTAAGTTATAGGACCAAATTTCTGAAATATGTTAAGTTTTAGGACCAAAAATAAAATTATTAAGTTAAAGGACTGAATAACTAGAAATGTGAAAGTTAAAGGACTAAAAAATGAATGTGACAATTTAGAGGACCAATTCTCCAAAAGGTCCAACTTACAGGACTAAAAATCTTATTTTCCCTATTTTAAAATTAGGTAAATCTTAAACCGGGAAGGATTTTGAGGTGATTCCAATTTTAAAATACTTATTTGGGTAGTAATAAGTTGTGGTTAAAATATTTTTAAAAATTTTGAAAGTGAGGTACCTCATTTTCATAAATTACAATTTTGTCCCAAAAGCGATATTTTGTCGTTAAAGTCTCGTTTCAAGTCGGATGGTTATGAAATTTGAACTAAAGGTTTAAAATATCATATTAAATAAATCTGAAAGTTTTTGAGATACCTTGACTGCCCCAGTTTAAAAAATTACAGTTTTGGTCCTTTAAGTTTTACAATTTTATATTTTGATATCAAACTTGTTCCTTATTATATTTTCTTGCCTGGAAGGGGTCTCAATCTTTTAAGTCACTTCATATATGAAATTTACAGATTATTGGGTCTAATATTTCGAATTCTCAGAGGTGGCCTTCACAGTTTTTCATATTTACACTTTTAGCCCAATATTTCACAATATTTATAAAAATAACCCAAGCTTCGATTTTTCTTGCACAAGTTACAAGTCCAGAATTCCAATAATATATAAAAACTTATTTTAAACATTTCTAAAATATATTTGAATATTCATAGCATCATAAATCATATAACATAATGACGAGCAATTTTATCAACATTTTATGCAAGAAAAATATCATACTCATCTTTTTATTTTCCCAAAATTCATTAAAACATAAATCTCATAAATACTTGATAAAATTCATAAAATATCATATTATCACATGAACATGCATTTTTTGTGCACTAGTAGAAATAATGATACATTTTTGTAGAAACATTTTTCACCCACCTTGAAGTTCTTCATGTAGTAGTGGTAGGAGTCTCTAAAAATGGACTTTATTCTTCAAGATCTCATTATCAAGATCCAACCCCTTAGGTCAGCCCCTAAATCCATAGTTTTCCATATTTTAGGTCTCAAAAAAAAAAAAATAATGTGAATAAAATCAAAATGACCATTACCTTCATCAAATCTTGAAACTAGGTTAAAGTCTCAAAATCTCCACTTAACATCAAGATTTCTTCCCTTCTCCTCCACCACTAGTATCTCACGGTCCTAAGAAAAATTTTTAAGAAAGAATTGTGCTTCAAGTTAGGAAGATGAAGGATGGAGTTGAAGCTTGAGAATGATGAAAAAAATAGAAGACAAATTTTTCTTACCTATTTCTTTGTATTCTCGGTCCTCTAGTTCTAGAAATGAAGTGTTCTTTCTTTTTGCTTGTTGTTTAGAGAAAATGGTCAAGTGCGAAAGTGATAGAGAGACAAAAAAAAATGAGGGGTCTAGTGAATGACAAACCTCACTTTCTTTATAGTGGTTGTGAAGCCCCGATTTTTATTCGATCATGTACTTGTCTCACGTATCGTCTTTGTACAATTTGACTATTCTACCGCATCGCTTTGACGGGTAAATATTAATGATAAATATATTTTGCATTTAATTCTTTTAAATTCTATTTGCGATCATAATCATTTATTAATTTTAGTTCGCATTTATGATCACTTGGTTGATCATCATTATTATTATTGATGTATTTATTAGTCACCTTAGAATTTTAAGAGACTATTATTTTAGGGATTTATAATTTATAGAATTAAGAATTCGATTTAGATTAAGGGATCATGAGACTTATAAGTGATCAAGGAAATCACTAATTATTTTGGAGATTGATATTTATTCATTTATTATCATCAATTTTGGGACAAAAAAAAAATATGGAATTACCAAAATACCCTTAGGGGGACGGCATTGGTGTATTTTTTGGTGTAGAATATCTCCTAACTCTTGTACATGTACACCTTGTGTATTCATATTGTGTATTTTTACACCATTAATTCAAACCTACATCTTAAATTAATCCTACCATTTCAATCATCCAATTGGTCAAACAAGACCAATTTAAAAATTCCCCCCTAAGATTAGCATTTTGGCTAATTGTCCCTAATAAAGTTGCCTAAATATTACTTTCTTCCCTAATTCCCTCAATTATTACTCTAACTTATCATTTAATCAAAACAAAACAAAATTTTTATTCTTCCCATTTCATTTCACCAACACCAAATTTCTTCTAAGTCTTGTAATTCCTCTTACCTCTCTCTAAAAATCCTCCTACATCTCTCTACCTATTCTTCATCTTCTTCACTAACACTTAACCAAAACTTCAAGAATTCATCTCCCATTTTCTTCAAAAAATTCGAACCATATACACTACACAAGGTAAGAAATTTTCTTCTTCAATCTATTCTTATACCTTCTAGCTCACCTCTTTCACCTTCTAATTTAAGTTTGATTTTTGAATTTGAGGTATACCTAGAAGACCTTTGAAGAAGTTAAAAGACTAGTCATCTTGAAGAAAAATTGTGAAGAAGTTGGACTATAAGGTAAGAAATTGAAGTTTTAGTACACTTTCTTCTTCTCTTCTATTTTCCAAATTTTGACACTCCATTTTCATTTTTGGAGTTTTAGGGGCTGACCTTGGAGGTTGACATTAAGGGTGACCAAAACCTTATACTTGGAAGCCATTACTAGTCACATTTTACTCACTACACAAGGTAAGTGTAGTATTTCCAATTTTCTCACCATCTTCTTCTTTTCCCTAAATTTTTAACCACATTCTTATAACTCCTATATTTTTTGATATTCCTTGACTTAGGGGCTGACCTAAGTCACTCCTTCATCGAGAGAGATTTATCCCATTTTCACCAACAAACCGATCTTTAAGGTGGGTGGAAAAATCCTTTCAACTTCTAGGTATTTTAAATTGAAAATATGCATGTAGTATTTTGTTATTGAGCACTTGAGATAATATTATGTATTGCATGCTATTTTCTTGTATGAAGTTGGAAAAATTCTCAAGTGTTGCTCAAAAATGCGATTTATCGAAAAATAGGGCATACATGCACACTTTATTGTTATACTTGATGAAATTTTGTATGAGAAGGAAATGTATATATATGACTCTTGAAATCTATGTTTTGAATGATTTGTAACCTGGACAAGTCGAGCATAATTGATTAAATTTCAACTTTTGGACTTAAAATGCAAAAATGGAAAGTTGGTGGACTTAATTGCAAGAAAATAAAACTTAAGGGACCACTCTGTAATTTTCAATTTTTGAGACTGAACTCAGGTTCAAAAATTATGTTTTGACATTTTAATAAAGCTTTAAGAGTTTTTAGATAAATAAAATCAACCCTTAAAAGCCCAAGGACTAGATTGTAAAATTTGAGAAGTTTAAGGGCTATTTTGCAAATTTTGAAACTGTACCAGACTCTAATTTTAAAATTTTAAATTTTAACTCTTAAGGGACTGGAAATAACATATTTTAAGTGTATTCCAAAAATCCAAGTGTTTAGAGCTTGGAAAGTAATTTTATAAAAATTGAGGGACCAAATTGTAAGATTAAACTTGAGGACCAAAATACAATTTCCAGGACTTATGCAGTCCATGCACCTGGAAATACTAATTTAACTATAACATAATTATATCTTGGACCCAAAGTTCAAATTTCATAACAATTGGACCCTAAAAGCCTTAAAGGCAATTATTTCAAAATGGGACAAAAATGAAATTTTTAAAAGTTAAAGGACCTAAACTTATTTCTTTTTAAAACTGCTTTTGTCCCAATATCCCACTAACCATAGTGATATTTTCCAACTGGAATCACATTAAAATCCCTTCCGGTTTGTGAGTTCCAATTACTTTAAACTTAGAGCCCGAAATGGCAATTTTAACAAATTTGGGGCCAATATGAGTGAGTGAGTGAGTGGTCCGGCTATCTTGGAGAAATCCTGGATAAATCTTCGATAATATCCAACTAGTCCTAAGAAACTTCTGATCTCCGTTACAGACTCGGGTTGTTTCCATTCAACCACTGTCTGTACTTTCGAAGGATCTACGGCGATCCCGGTGTCGGATACTATGTGTCCCAAGAATGCGACTTCACTAAGCCAAAATTCGCACTTGTTGAATTTGGCATACAACTTGTGCTCTCGTAGTGTCTCTAAAACAATTTTCAGATGACGCTCATGCTCCTCTTTAGACTTGGAGTATACGAGTATGTCATCAATGAATATCACTACGAATTGATCCGATAAGGTTGAAAGACTCGTGCATTAGATCCATAAACGCTGCTGGTGCGTTTTTCGATCGAAAGGCATCACTACAAACTCGTAGTGTCCATATCCGATCCGAAATGTTGTTTTGGAAACGCCCTCTTCACGGATCTTTAATCGATAATATCCTTGTTGTAAATCAAACTTGAGTACACCGTCGCTCCTTGAAGTTGATCAAACGATTCGTCTATCCTCGGGAGGGGATATTTGTTCTTGATGGTCACGCCGTTAAGTCCGCGATAGTCTATACACGATCTTAATGTGCCATCTTTCTTTTTGACAAATAGTACCGATGCTCCCCAGGAGACATACTTGGTCGAATAAATCCCACATCCATCAACACGTAATTGTGTCTTCAACTCTTGTAACTCAACATGAGCCATTCTATACACGGCGTTAACGATCGGGCGGTTCCTGGTAATACCGATGGTGAACTCAACTTCCCTATCCGGAGGGACAGTGGTGAGTTCTTGTGGAAATACATCTGTATATTCCGATACTATAGGTACTTGATTAATTTATGTCTCAACCTTAGGTTTGTTAATTACAAACGCCAAGTACCCTTGTGCCCCTCTAGTGATCGCTTCCTCGCTTTCATTCTTTGAAATGATTGGGGCAATCTTAACTCGTGCTCTTCCCGAAATATCCACTTCGGGCTTATCGGGTTCACATAGTTTAATGGACTTGCGATGGCGATCCATTTGTGCATGGTGTGTAGACAACCAGTTCATTCCCAATATAATGTCGTATTCGATATAGCGGCAAGATCAAATCGGAGGGAAATTTATCTCATCAATTTTAACTTCGCATGCATTATAGATAGTATCATTATTCGGCTTGCGCCCATAGGAGTGGATACTTCTAAACCTATAGGCATATGTTCCATGCATGCATGCAATTTGTGTACAAAATGTGGTGCGACAAATGAATGCGTTGATCCAGGGTTAAATAGTACTTTAGCGTAATGGCTAGATACTAGAAGCGTACCTTCCACCACGTCTGTTGCCTCCGGAGCCTAATGTCCGGCTAGTGCAAATGCTCGAGCAGGCATCCTTGCCCGGTTACCCGGCCATTACCCGGCTTTGTCGGCAAAGACTTGTTTCGTGCGATCCCGTGATTTGGGCAATCCTTCGATTGGTGCCGACATCGCCACATAGCAAACATCTCCCCTGTTTGCGCCAACAATCATTGATGATGTGTCCCGGTTTTTGGCAATGTGTGCATACTTGGCCCGGTTTTCCCCTGCGACGGTCCTTTCCCTTTTCTGTCTTAACAATCGCCCCCGCCGAATTTTAACAGGCGGCCTTGATGGTTGTCCCACCGCTGTCCTTTTGAGATTTGTTTGATGGCCTATTCAAATTTGAATCGACCAATGCGGTTAAGTCCCGACTCAATGCGGAGAGCCGCTTTTATCTGCGGTGAGTATGTTGTTGTTTCAACGATCAAAAGTTGTTTCGAGTTCGGCCTTCACCCCCGCGTGAACTTATACAATTTGTCCTCTTCCGTGCTGATTGTTCCTGGGGCATATTTGGATAACCGATGGAATTCAGACTCATATTGGGCCACAAACATGTTCTCTTGCCTTAACTTATGAAATTCGTCCCCCGTGCCTCTTTTCACAACCTTGGGGAATGTCTTGCTCATGGAATTCACTAGAAAATTTTCCCAAGTTCTCTCTACTAGATCTTGTTCCCACTTTCTCTCAACTGCTCTCCACCAATCCCGAGCAACTGATTCTAGTCGAAACACGGCGAGCGCAACCTTTTGTTCCCCTGAGTATTGGAGAGCATTGAAGATATTCTCTATCTTCTCGATCCATTCTTTTGCTTTCATGTCATCTGGTTCCCCTAAGAAAGTCGGGGGGTCGAATCGTAGAAACCGCTCCAAGGTGCGGTCATTCGTCTCTCGAGCAGGTTCATGGTTAGGCTGACGAGGCTCTGCTTATTGCCTCATGAAAACCAATATCTGTTGTAGGGCTATTGCAGTTAGGTTATATCCTGCGATTGGCGGAGGAGGTGGCGGCAATTCGGGGGAGGGTGCCCGATCCCTTTGCGCATCATTGTTCCTTTGGGGTATGTGGCGGGGTCTCCCGCGTCCTTGGTTTCCAGCCATGTATCTGGGGTTTAGGTACAATACAAAAATGAATGATTCCAATAAATATTCGCGTAAACAAAACTGAGGTGGATTAGACGGATGTAAAGGAAAGATAAGAAGAACAAGGAAAGAATGACTAAGGAAAGTCAGTCAAAAGTCAACTAAGTCAAATCAAGTATGACTATGGATTCTCCAAGTATAAATTCTGACTTATCATGAAAATCAATAATACGGTTCTATACAATTATTGAAATCGATTTCACACTTAATTAGTCAAGTTGCGGTACTACCCAACACAATCCGAGGGTCCTATCCTGGGTCAGCTCGGTGTAAGTTTCCATCTTACTAGTGAGCTCGATACCAATAAACACGCCCAAACGTGACGCGACAATGATCAATCACTTAAACAAATAAATCAACGATCTAAACCAAAGATACAAAACTCCAAGTGAAATAGAGTCTAATGCAAATGGAATTAAAATAAACACGAGTACAAATTACATTTTAAAGTCTCGGTGGTATCCGAATACAACCCAAAAGATTATCTCGAATTAACTTACGGTCCAACGAAAATAAAATGAAGGAGTCCAACAACAAATAAAAGTAAAAGGGAATGTCGCTCCACATCATCGATAGGGATTCAATCTGCGCGAGGGTTCGATGTCTTGGCGAACTCTTCATCTAAAGGTTAGAAAACGAGGGGAATGAGACAAAATCTCGGTGGATGGGTGATCGTGTGTGAGTGTGGTGATATATAAAGTTAATGCGAGAAAACGGTTGTATGAAAACGCGTGAGGTATGATGCATGTGTTCACACATAGTCCACAAGCGTCGTGATAAATATATTAAGTAATATACTTATACGATTTAAGAAAACAGATTCGTGGTCACGCAAGCACTATGGTTCAAGCAAGACATAGGGGATTGCGTCGATGTGTAGCGCCAATCCTATGCAAGACAATTAGTGGTTTTGCGTCGATATGTAGCGCCAACCCGTTCCGTTCAACTCCGGGAATCGTGTGGATCGATACAATGATTCCTTTGTTCTCCCTTGTAACTCCCGTTCATGATGGTCAAAGACTGTCACCTTATCGCTCCGTAGAGCAAAAGACAAAATCACGTTGGAGCTAGCAAGGCTCGGATTCGTCATAATCATGATTATACCTCAAGTACTACGACCCGCTTCCCTTGGACAAACTCCGTCCCTCGATTGCGGGATTAGGGCGATGGGGCGAGAGTGGAATAGCGGCCAGCCGCCCGTTTCCATCCCCGACGTATCCATTCCGATTTTGTGAGCTCGACACACCAAGTTGATCGAGGGACGGAGTTTGTCCAAGGAAGCGGGGTCGTAGTACTTGAGGTATAATCATGATTATGACAGATCAAGCCTTGCTAGCTCCACTTTGTGGATTTTGTCTTTGCCTACGGAGCGATAAGGTGACAGGTCTTGGACCATCTTACTCGGGAGTTACAAGGAAGAACGAAGGAATCGTTGTCGATCCACACGATTCTGAGTTAATCGGACCCATTTGGTTGGCGCTACAAATCCGTACGCAACCGCTACTTGTATTGCATAGGTTGGCGCTACAAATCCGTACGCAACCGCTACTTGCCTTGCATAGGATTGGCGTTACAAATCCGTACGCAATCCTCCCGACTGCTTGAACCATAGTGCTTGCGTGACCACGAATCGTTTTTCTTAAATCAGTATAAGTATATTACATAAATATATTTTTCATGACGCTTGTGGACTATGTGTGAATTCATGCATCATCTCTCACGCGTTTTCATACAACTAAATTTCTCGCATTAACTATATATATCGCCACACTTGCACACGATCACCCCATCCACTGAGATTTCTGTCTCACCCCCTCCTGTTTTCTAACCTTAGAAGATGACTTTGTCGAAGAAGCTGAACCTGCCTTGGATTGAACTCTCGAGCTCCGCCCATTGAACTCATTTCCTATCGTTATTTATGTTGCTGGACTATTTTCTTTTATTTTTCTGATGTTGGACTCTTTTATTTCCTTTGAAATTCTGGACTGTAATTGAAGGGCGTAGGACCCATTTGACACTTAAGCTGTGATATGATGTGTACTTTATTCCTAGTTCTGGACTGTAAGCTATTAAGTTGTTGGGATGTAATTATAATCTTGTTGTACTTGTAGTTTTTCCGCTGCTTTAGACCTTGTTTCACTTGGGATTGTTGCATCGTTTTCTAGAATGTTGGGTATATTTCTGTTTAAGTGATTGATCGCCATCGCGTCAAGTTTGGGGCGTGACAGTTATGGTATCAGAGCTCGGCTAGTAAGATGGAAACTTACACCGAGCTGACCCAAGATAGGACCCTCGGACTGTGTTGGGTAGTTCCACGACCTGACCAATTAAGTGTGAAATCGATTTCAATAATGGCATAGAACCGTATTATTGATGTTTATGTTAAGTCAGAATTTATACTTGGAGAATCCATACTCATACTTGATTGGCTTTCCTTGGTCATTATTTTCTTGTTCCTCCTTATCTTTTCCTTACATTAGTCTAATCCGCCTTAGTTTTGTTTGACCAGGATAGGTTCCTCTGCCTTGGATTGGGTACCACTACTAGATGACCTAAGTTGAGTCTTGGATGAATATTTGAACTCTTTTGGGCTGTTATAGTGTCAAGATATCTGGATATTCCTCTATTTGGACGTTAGGTGATTTAGAAAATCCGTGATTTAGAGATTATAATGCCGATATGGTGAGACTCAAGAAAAAAGAGGATATCTCTTGAGAAGTATATGATTTGGATGTGATATATTATGGGATCCAGACACCTAATGATATTACTTTGGGAAAATGATAGTAGGGGAATCACTAGGTATATTGATCAATGATAATACCCTTGTGTTATTCATTCTCAAGTACTTGCACAAGCTTAAGTAAGGGAATTTTACTTGTGGTTTAGGTATCACGGATAAGATACATTAAGGATGTGACTATTATACGATCTCGACTAGATGTTACCACTAAATATCCCCTCCCGAGGATAGACAAACTATTTGATCAACTTCAAGGAGCGACGGTGTACTCGAAGTTTGATTTACAACAAGGATATTATCAACTGAAGATCCGTGAAGAAAACGTTTCCAAAACGGCATTTCAGACCAGATATGGACACTACGAGTTTGTAGTGATGCCTTTTGTCGACAAACGCATTGCACAGCCGCGTTTATGGATCTGATGCATCGAGTTTTTCAACCTTATTTGGATCAATTCGTAGTGATATTCATTGATGAGTACTCTAAGTCTAGAGAAGAGCATGAACGTCATCTGAAAATTGTTTTGGAGACACTACGGGAGCACAAGTCGTATGCCAAATTCAAAGCAAGTGCGAATTTTGGCTTAGTGAAGTCGCATTCTTGGGACACATAGTATCCGACACATCGGGATCGCCGTAGATCATTCGAAGGTACAGACAGTGGTTGAATGGAAACAACCAGAGTCTGTAACGGAGATCAGAAGTTTCTCAGGACTGACTGGATATTATCGAAGATTTATCCAGAATTTCTCCAAGATAGCCGGACCACTCACTTGACTAACCCAGAAGCAAGTCAAGTTTGAGTGGAATGACAAGTGTGAGACTAGTTTCCAAGAGCTGAAGAAACGACTTACTACAGCTCCAATCCTAGCCCTTCCAAAGGGAACATAAAACTTTGTCGTCTACAGTGATGTATCAAAGGAAGGACCAGGAGCAGTGCTCATGTAGGAAGGAAAGGTCATTGCTTATGCATCACGGAAACTCAAGCCGTATGAAGCCAATTACCCAACGCATGACTTGCAATTGACAGTAATAGAGTTTGCGTTAAAGAAATGGAGGCACTATCTCTACGGAGCAACATTCACGGTTTACACAAATCATAAGAGCCTAAAGTATCTATTCTCTCAGAAGGATCTCAATTTGAGGCAACGAAGATGGATGGAGCTAATAGAGGACTATCACTTTGATATTCAATACCATCCCGGGAAAGCTAAGTAGTAGCTGACGCCTTGAGCAGAAAGGCGAGTTTAGCTAGACTAATGATTCGAGAGGGGAAATCATTGGAAGAGTTGAGCACTTGGAATCCGACAAGAACCAATACTCAAATTTTGTGTGCTAACATTTCGGTTAAACCCGACCTACTGAACAAGATCAAAGCAGCACAAGAGACAAATGTGCAACTTCAAAGACTGAAAGAGAAGATACTTAAAGGAGAGGGATCAGAATTCTCGGTACATAAAGATGGGATCATCAGATTTCGGAATCGAGTTTGTGTACCGAGTGACGAGAAGATAAGGAGCAGAATTCTAGCAGAAGTACACCGTTCGAAATACACTATACACCCTGGAGGAAACAAGATGTGTAAGGTCTTGAAACGACATTTCTGATGGGTGAACATGAAGAACCAAGTAGCAGAGTTCGTTGTGAGATGTTTGACTTGTCAACGAATAAAAGCAGAACACCAACGACCATCTGGTTTATTACAACCGTTGAGAATTTCTGAGTGGAAATGAGAACACATAACGATGGACTTCATGACGGATCTACCAAGGACCAAAGGAGGCCATGATGTTATATGGGTATTCGTAGACCGACTCACAAAATCTGCATACTTCTTACCCATGAAGAAAACCGATAGCTTGTAGAAACTCGCGCAGATTTATATCTGAGAGATCATTCGACTGCATGGAGTGCCAGTCGACATTGTGTCAGACAGATACCCGAGGTTTGTCTCCAGATTCTGGAAGTGCTTGCACGAGGAATTGGGTACCTCGCTAAGTTTCAGCACAGCAGCACATCCACAAACTGATGGTCAATCTGAGTGAACGATTCAAACCCTGGAAGATATGATGCGAGCCTGCACGTTGGATTTCCAAGAAAATTGGGATTCGCACGTACCATTGACCGAGTTCGCCTATAATAACAGCTATCAGGCCACAATTGGGATGGCACCCTACGAAGCCTTGTACGGGCGAAAGTGTAGATCTCCACTACACTGGGAGATTGATGACCAATGGACTCCAAAAGAGAAACGAAAGTCGCCCTCGATTCCAAAGGTCGATTTAGTTCAGGAGGCCATGGAGAAGGTCAAGCTGATCAAGGAACGGATCCTCACAGCTCAGAGCCGCCAAAAAAGTTACACAGACAAGAGGAGAAAGGACTTGGAATTTGAAGCCGGAGATGAAGTATTTCTCAGACTCTCTCCACGGGAAGGATTGATCAATTCGAAGAAATGAGGTAAATTAAGTCCGAGATATATTGGACCTTACAAGATTTTGCAGAGAATCGGAAAGTTGGCCTACCGACTAGAGTTACCGACACAGTATGCGGGAATGCACGATGTATTCCATGTATCGAGATTGAAAAAGTATCAACCAGATCTTGAGCACAGCATCACTCGTGATGCTCCTCCTCTAATGGAGAATTTATCTTACACCGAGGAACCAATCGAATCATTGACCAATCGTCGACACGCGCTAGCAATGAGAGATTCCAATGGTTAAAGTTGTATAGCGGAACCACAACCGAGACGAAGACGCAACATGGGAGATGGAAGAAGTCATGAGGAATCAATATCCAGAGCTATTCTAAAGAGAATTTGGGGACCAAATTCTTTTAAGGAGGGGAGAATGTGAAGCCCCGATTTTTATTCGATCATGTACTTGTCTCACGTATCGTCTTTGTACAATTTGACTATTCTACCGCATCGCTTTGACGGGTAAATATTAATGATAAATATATTTTGCATTTAATTCTTTTAAATTCTATTTGCGATCATAATCATTTATTAATTTTAGTTCGCATTTATGATCACTTGGTTGATCATCATTATTATTATTGCTGTATTTATTAGTCACCTTAGAATTTTAAGAGACTATTATTTTAGGGATTTATAATTTATAGAATTAAGAATTCGATTTAGATTAAAGGATCATGAGACTTATAAGTGATCAAGGAAATCACTAATTATTTTGGAGGTTGATATTTATTCATCTATTATCATCAATTTGGGACAAAAAAAATGTGAAATTACCAAAATACCCTTAGGGGGACGACATTGGTGTATTTTTTGGTGTAGAACATCTCCTAACTCTTGTACATGTACACCTTGTGTATTCATATTTTGTATTTTTACACCATTAATTCAAACCTACATCTTAAATTAATCCCACCATTTCAATCATCCAATTGGTCAAACAAGACCAATTTAAAAATTCCCCCCTAAGATTAGCATTTTGGCTAATTGTCCCTAATAAAGTTGCCTAAATATTACTTTCTTCCCTAATTCACTCAATTATTACTCTAACTTATCATTTAATCAAAACAAAACAAAATTTTTATTCTTCCCATTTCATTTCACCAACACCAAATTTCTTCTAAGTCTTGTAATTCCTCTTACCTCTCTCTAAAAATCCTCCTACATCTCTCTACCTATTCTTCATCTTCTTCACTAACACTTAACCAAAACTTCAAGAATTCATCTCCCATTTTCTTCAAAAAATTCGAACCATATACACTACACAAGGTAAGAAATTTTCTTCTTCAATCTATTCTTATACCTTCTAGCGCACCTCTTTCACCTTCTAATTTAAGTTTGATTTTTGAATTTGAGGTATACCTAGAAGACCTTTGAAGAAGTTAAGAGACTAGTCATCTTGAAGAAAAATTGTGAAGAAGTTGGACTATAAGGTAAGAAATTGAATTTTTAGTACACTTTCTTCTTCTCTTCTATTTTCCAAATTTTGACACTCCATTTTCATTTTTGGAGTTTTAGGGGCTGACCTTGGAGGTTGACATTAAGGGTGACCAAAACCTTATACTTGGAAGCCATTACTAGTCACATTTTACTCACTACACAAGGTAAGTGTAGTATTTCTAATTTTCTCAACATCTTCTTCTTTTCCCTAAATTTTTAACCACATTCTTATAAATCCTATATTTTTTGATATTCCTTGACTTAGGGGCTGACCTAAGTCACTCCTTCATCGAGAGAGATTTATCCCATTTTCACCAACAAACCGATCTTTAAGGTGGGTGGAAAAATCCTTTCAACTTCTAGGTATTTTAAATTGAAAATATGCATGTAGTATTTTGTTATTGAGCACTTGAGATAATATTATGTATTGCATGCTATTTTCTTGTATCAAGTTGGAAAAATTCTCAAGTGTTGCTCAAAAATGCGATTTATCGAAAAATAGGGCATACATGCACACTTTATTGTTATACTTGATGAAATTTTGTATGAGAAGGATATGTATGTATATGACTCTTGAAATCTATGTTTTGAAGGATTTGTAACCTGGACAAGTCGAGCATAATTGATTAAATTTCAACTTTTGGACTTAAAATGCAAAAATGGAAAGTTGGTGGACTTAATTGCAAGAAAATAAAACTTAAGGGACCCCTCTGTAATTTTCGATTTTTGAGACTGAACTCAGGTTCAAAAATTATGTTTTGACATTTTAATAAATTTTTAAGAGTTTTTAGATAAATAAAATCAACCTTTAAAAGCCCAAGGACTAGATTGTAAAATTTGAGAAGTTTAAGGGCTATTTTGCAAATTTTGAAACTGTACCAGACCCTAATTTTAAAATTTGAAATTTTAACTCTTAAGGGACTGGAAATAACATATTTTAAGTGTATTCCAAAAATCCAAGTGTTTAGAGCTTGGAAAGTAATTTTATAAAAATTGAGGGACCAAATTGTAAAAGATTAAACTTGAGGACCAAAATACAATTTCCAGGACTTATGTATTCCATGCACCTGGAAATACTAATTTAACTATAATATAATTATATCTTGGACCCAAAGTTCAAATTTCATAACAATTGGACCCCTAAAAGCCTTAAAGGCAATTATTTCAAAATGGGACAAAAATGAAAATTTCAAAAGTTAAAGGACCTAAATTTATTTATTTTTAAAACTGCTTTTGTCCCAATATCCCACTAACCATAGTGATATTTTCCAACTGGAATCACATTAAAAGCCCTTCCGGTTTGTGAGTTCCAATTATTTTAAACTTAGAGCCCGAAATGGCAATTTTAACAAATTTGGGGCCAATATGAGAATTTTATAAAACCTCGACCTCAAAAATTCAAAAACCTGAATCTCTGAACAATTTGGAGAATTTATAATCTGACCTCATAATTTTTCAAGGTCAGGATATTTATTTATTCAATTTTTAACCCCAAAAGTATTGGTTTTTACAAAACGGGGCTAAATTGTAAATTTTCTTTTTATCAAGGACCTAACTCAAATTATTTTACTTTTACTAAAACAGCCCTGGACCCTCTGACTTCATTTCTTAATTAAAATATTTTATTTTCTCAAAAACCCCTTGACTTATCGGACCGCCTTGACCGATTAATACCCGATCGCGGGCGACTTCCTCGTCTTGCGATTTGAATCTATAACGGGACTTATGTTCCACCTAATCTTTCAAGATATTGAAAATTGCTTATCCTCCCGATAATCATCTTCATCCAAATAACTCCACCAACGCCATAATTACCTTACGCAAATTTTCGAAAACGTTTCATGAACTGCTTCCCGAATCAATATACTCGACTGCCTGGTTGACTACCTGAACGTGTATTTATTTTACTGCTTGAGTTAACTTGGTGTGTCGAGCTCATAGTCGGAATGGATACGTCGGGGATGGAACCGGGCAGCTCAGCTGCTATTCCACTCTTCCCGCCCCATCATCCTAATCCCGCAACTGAGGGACAGAGTTTGTCCAAGGGAAGCGGGTCATAGGATTGCTAGCTCCACTGTGGATTTTGTCTTTGCCTACGGAGCGATAAGATGACAGGTCTTGGACCATCTTACTCGGGGAGTTACAAGGAAGAACGAAGGAATCGCTGTCTGATCCACACGATTCCGGAGTTAATCGGACCCGTTTGGTTGGCGCTACAAATCCGTACACAACCGCTACTTGTATTGCATAGGTTGGCGCTACAAATCCATACGCAACCGCTACTTGCCTTGCATAGGATTGGCGTTACAAATCCGTACGCAATCCTCCTGACTGCTTGAACCATAGTGCTTGCGTGACCACAAACTGTTTTCTTAAACTATATAAGTATATTACATAAATATATTTTTCATGACGCTTGTGGACTGTGTGTGAATTCATGCATCATCTCTCACGCGTTTTCATACAACTAAATTTCTCGCATTAACTATATATATCGCCACACTTGCACACGATCACCCCATCCACTGAGATTTCTGTCTCACCCCCTCCTGTTTTCTAACCTTAGAACATGACTTTGTCGAAGAAGCTGAACCTGCCTTGGATTGAACTCTCGAGCTCCGCTCGTTGAACTCATTTCCTATCGTTATTTATGTTGCTGGACTATTTTCTTTTATTTTTCGATGTTGGACTCTTTTATTTCCTTTGAAATTAATTTGTAATTGAAGGGCGTAAGACCCATTTGACACTTAAGTTGTGATATGATGTGTACTTTATTCCTAGTTCTGGACTGTAAGCTATTAAGTTGTTGCGATGTAATTGTAATCTTGTTGTACTTGTAGTTTTTCCGCTGCTTTAGACCTTGTTTCACTTGGGATTGTTGCATCGTTTTCTAGAATGTTGGGTATATTTCTGTTTAAGTGATTGATCGCCGTCGCGTCAAGTTTGGGGCGTGACAGTGGTGTTGGCCGATTGTATCAATTACAATATGAACAATTGCACCCTTTTTGTTTTGTCTTGTTTTGGTTGAATCTAGTTGGTCAATCTAGCATATTAGAATATTGATGGAAATGAGATAAAAGGGTGTGAAAAGAAATGAAAGTGGTGTGGAAAGAGAGAAAGGTGGGAGTGGGAATAAAATGGAAGAAAGTTGTTTGATAATGGAATATATTCTATGTACAATGTTGGGGAATGATGAGTAAAATTTGTAATTTCCTTGCCTCCCAATTCATGGTGGACGTCCACCTCTCAATCCTTATTTTCTTTTTTTTTTCTTTTTTTTTATAATTAATAATTGGAAAATAAAAGTTGCAAAAAAAAATGAAAAATAAAATTGTTCTTCCCTACAAAGCCTATGGCCGAAAGTTATTGTAGGAATCAAAATGTTTTTGGTCTTTTGGTGTTTAATTATGGTAGTGGGTATCTAGGTGGAATTTGTAGAGAAACTTTTAAATTGTAGGCTTGCAAGATATAAAAAAAAATAGAAATGAATTTATCAAAATTTTATTTATTTATTGTCCCATAATAATCTAGTTGGAAGATACAAAATAATAAAAACAGTAATGAAAAGAAAATGAGTTATTTCCCATTTTATGTGTTAAATTCGAAAATTAGGGAAAAAAATATTTGGTTTTTTTTTTTATAAAATTGAGGAAAAATAAAAAATATAAATATTCATAATTAAATATTTAAAAATTTAAAATAAAGATGTGAAATAAGTAATGTGTATTCCAAAAATAAATTGGAAGTTGGTTGGGATGAATTATAGAATAAGAAGAAATATTTGGATAAGGATTGAAATGTACCCCTAAATTATCAAGGGTCTAATTTTCTAAGGTCGTAATCAATCGATCAAGTAATAATACTAGAGGAGAATATAAACTCGTTAGGATCGAAAATGAGGAAGACGTAATTGACGTTGAAAGAAATAAATAAAATTCGGGTCGCGTTTCATTAATAACGGGTTTGTGTTACTAAACCGAATAAATAAATCACTACACAATGTCGTATCTCACATCGCGAAAATTCGGGGCGTCACAATGTTGGCCTTTCATCTTAAGGTATCTGCCACTACATTTGCTCTCCCAGGGTGGTACTGGATATCAAAATGATAGTCTTTGATTAGCTCCATCAAACTTATTGGTCTCAAATTGAGATCTTTCTGGGAGGATAATTATATCAAACTCTTATGATCTGTGAAAATGGTGAATATTGCTCTGTATAAGTAGTGTCGCCACTCTTCAATGCGAACACTATTGCTGCCAATCCCAGATCGTGCGCCAAGTAGTGGCCTCATACGGTTTGAGCTTTCGTGAGGCATAAACAATTTATTTCCCTTTTGCATAAGTACTGCACCCAATCATTCTCTTCACACATCACCATAAACGACAAACCCTTTTTGTTCCGCTCGTGAGGGCCAATGAACTATATGTCCCAGAAATGTGATTTCCTTAAGCTATAATTTGTACATGCTAAACTTGGTATAAAACTTGTGTTCTCGTAGTGCTTCCAATCACAATTGTCAAATGATGTTCGTGATCCTCCCTGGACTTGGAGTACACGAGTATGTCATTGTTAAAAATCACTACGAATTAATCTTAGTAAGGTCGGAAGACTCGGTGCATCAGGTCCACGATTGTTGTGGAGCATTTGTCAATCTGAATGGTATCACTACCAACTCGGAGTGACCATACCTAGCTTGGAAGGTTGTCTTAGGTATGTGTCCGCCCTTAATCTTCTACTGATAGTATCCTTGTTGTGGATTGAATTTTAAGTACACTTTGACTCCAGTAGTTGGTCGAATAGTTCATCGATCGTCGAAAGGGGGTAATTATTTTTGATGGTCACGCTGTTAAGACCATGATAGTCTATGCACAGTCTCAGTGTCCTATCCCTATAATTAATCCATACTTAGCGACTGAAATTAAGTCATAGTCGACTCAATGAACTAACAACTAATTCAAATATTAGACGAGTATCTAAATCACAATGGTAGTCTGAATAATCTCAGAATGTCATTATCCGATCTTAGTGAACAATAGCCATCATAACTTAGAGAATACTTTGTGGTAACATCTAGTCGAGATCTTGTAATAGTCACATCCTTAACGTATCTTATTCGTGATACCTAAACCACAAGTCAAGTTTCCATACTTAAACTTGTACAAGTATTTGGGAATGAATAACACAAGGGTACTATCATCGATACTTAGTGAGTCCCCTACTATCATTTCCCAAAGTAATATCATTAGGTATCTAGATCCCATAATATATCACATCCAAATCATATACTTATCAAGAGATAACCTCATATCCTTCAAGTTTCATCATATCTGGCATTATAATCTCCAAATCACGGATTTTCTAAATCACCTAGCGTCCAAATAGAGGAATATTCAGATATCTTAACACTATAACAATCCAAAAGAGTTCAAATATTCATCCAAGATTTAACTTAGGTCATCTAGTAGCGGTACCCAATCCAAGGTCAGAGGAACCTATCCTGGGTCAGCTCGGTGTAAGTTTTCTCCTTACAAACCGAGCTGTGATACCATCTATAATGCCCCATAAATTTGGAGCCGCTACCCAACGGTAACTCATGCCAGTTCTCCCATTTGAGAATATAATCCACAAAATATTTGAGCAATTTTAATTCTCGAATAGACATAGTTCTTCAAACCTCTCGGAAATAGAGTCAATAGTCGCAGCGGAAATATTATTACAATCCATTTGTCTAAGCAAAAGAGGTCTTACGCCCCTCTATTACATCCAACATAGCAATTGGTTATACATGAAATTTGAGGCTAGATCGACGAACTAAGTCTAGGGATTAATCTGCCACTTGGTAGTCCTTGTTGATGTCTTCATAATATGGTGGATCATTAGCTGGCCGTTGAAAAAGGTGGGAGTGAGACAAAAATTCTCAGTGGATGGGTGATCGTGTGTAAGTGTGGATAGATGCAGGAAAATAGTTATATGAAGAATGCATGATTCATGATGCGTGAGTCACACGCGATCCACAAGCAACATGGTATTCAAAAAATTATTCAAAGATTAGTTTTCAAAGGTTTTGGGTGGATGTTGTTTGGAAAATTTCAGTTTGGTCCATTCTTTTGTCAAAACGTTATTTTTGGTCCCGAACTTAAAGATTTTGGATCTCACAAACCGGGAGGGCTTTTGATGTGATTCTAATTTTAAAATATCATGTATAACGGTAGGATATTGGGACAAAAACAGTTTTGAAACAGGGTCTGTTTAAGTCCCTTAATTTTTACAAATTCGATTTCTACTCCAAAAATTTGGTTTTTGCCCTTAAGGGTTCATTTGGTGTTCGTTTGTTATGAAAGTTGGATCATGAGTTCAAAATGTTATAAAAACAAGGTTATTTAAATTCCCAGGTGTCCGAGACGTACTTTTTCCTGAAATTTCATTTTGGTCCTTTAAAATTAGAATTTTTTAACACTTTAGTACTTAAAGTTTAACAAATTGGTTTTATCAACCCAAAACACTTTAACCTTTTAAAATTTCTCAAAATATAGGTTTTTCAGTTTGAGAAAGTCAAAATTTTAAAATTTTTAGAGGGGTCCTAGAACAGTTTTTAAAAATTCATTTATTCCCCTTAAACTTTCAAGTTTCCACATTTGAGTCTCTAAAATTTCAAGGATGGGTTTTCTTCTCTCAAAACCTTTAAACTATTAATATTAACTTAAAATATTAAATTTTATAATTAGTACAGTCCAAAAGTTTTAAATTTACAGATTGGTCCTTGGACAGTTTTTGAAATTACGATTTAGTCCTCAACTTTGCAAAAATTGCATAAATGACATATTTGTTCAAATTCGAGCACGAGGTAATATTTTCCAGAATATATATCAAGTATAGAACATGATTTTAATCATATAACACATTTATTTACACATTAATCAAGAGTTGAACAAGAAATTAAGATATATATACAAATATGTCCCTATTGTGCAAGCAAAATCATGTTCGTTTTTGTGAAACTTCTTGAACTTGATACGTATATAAAAAAATACATGTAATATGTATATATATAGCAATTTAAAATATTTTCATGTACTACATGCATTTTATGAAAATTATTTGCCTATTTTTGAAAGAATTTTCACCCACCTCGTAGTAGTCTTTCTCGGTTGGTTTAAAAATGGAGTCTTCTTCCTTGTATCAACTTCTTGACTTAAGCTCTTGAAGTCAGCCCCTAAATGGTATCCAAACCATATTTTGGTGTTAAAATTAAAGTCTCAAGTCCAAAGAAAAAATACTAGGACCAAATGGCTACTACTTACCTCAATGTCTTCAAGTAGTCTCTAAAAATGGAAATTTTCCTTCAAGCTTCTAACCTCAACTTGAGATGGTGTAGGTCAATCCCTAAGCTCCAAAAATTCATTTCATTGAGTTAAAATTTAATTCTTCATGTTGTCAAGAGAGAATACTAAAACCATAATTTTTCTCCTTAAAATGTGTAGTCTTGAATTTCCTCTTCAAGCTTATAGTCAAGTCTAAGACTCTTAATTCTTCAAGAAAATTTCTTTAGGAGTACCTCAAGAAGAAGGATTCATCATGTTAGGTAGAAGTTGGAAGTTTCAAGAGGATAAAAATGAAAATGGAAAAGAAGAATTTTCTTACCTTAGTTGTTGGAATTTTTGGTTCTATGAGAGCAAAATGAAGAGGACTTTTGTGTTTTTAGTGTTAGAGTGAAATTGTGTTGGAAGAGTTTGAGAGTTGTAAGAGGATGAGATGAATTTTTCTTCCTTAAGCTTGTAAGGACCAATTTTTGTGTAAGAGTTGGAGGGAGATTTGTGTTTTGTTTTGGTTAAATGATGAGTTAGGATAAAATTGAGCGAATAAAAATAAAATATAAATATCCATATTTAAATATTTAGAAATTTAAAATAAAGATGTGAAATAAGAAATGTGTATTCCAAAAATAAATTGGAAATTGGTTGCGATGAATTATAGAATAAGAAGAAATATTTAAATAATGATTGGAATATACTCCTAAATTATCGGGGTCTAATATTTCTAAAGTCGTAGTTAACCGATCAAGTATTAGTACTATAGGAGAATATAAAATCATTAAGCTCGAAAATAAGGAAGACGTAATTGACATTGGAAGAAATAAATAAAAATCGGGTTGCGTGCCACTAATAATGGGTTCGTGTTACTTAACCAAATAAATAAATCACTACACAACGTCGTATCTCATGTCGCTAAAATTTGGGGCGTCACAATAAATGCTTAGATTATGAAAATATCATAAGAAAATCTTTGTAATTATATAAATTAGGAAAACATTTAAAAAAATTGTAAATGGTATTCCTACTTTATATGTATATAAATTAGAAAAATATCATAAATGGTATTTCTATTTTATATATTTAAAAAATAGGAAAATTTTATAAATGGTATTCCTACTTTATACCAAAAGTGTGTCTATACTATCAATTTTATCTATATAATATATAGATTATAAAAATTATAATAATATTTCACTATAATTAATATTATATCAGTATACGTAAGTTCTGTTCATGTATATTACAGTGATTATGTTGATTCCATACATCATTGTGAAGCCTCGATTTTTCCGAGCTTATAATTGATCCGTATTGTCGTTATACATTTGATCGACTATTTTACCGCGTCATTTTGACGGTTAATTATTAATAATATATACATTTTGTACTTTATTTCATTTTATTTAATTACTTGTGATCATGATCATCATTAATTCTATTTTGCATTTATGATCACTTGATTGATCATTATTACTATTTTTGTATTTATTAGTCACCTTAGAATTTTAATAGACTATTTATTTTAGAGACTTTTACCTTATAGAATTAAGATTTTGATTTAGATTAAGTGATCATGAGACTTATAAGTGATCAAGGAAATCACTAATTATTTTGGAGATTGACATATTTCATCTATTATCATCAAATTTGGGACAAAAAAAATATGGAATTACCATAATGCCCTCATAGTGGACGGTCAACATGGAAATTTTGGAGTAAAAATATCATTCAACTCTTGTACACCTACACCTTATATTAGTCATCTTGTGTATAATTATACCATTAATTCAAACATTATACACATCATCTCTTACATTACTTCTTTAATATTATTTTTGCCAACATGTTGGAAGTCTTCCAACATTCCATTCAAACCATGTCTTGCCCATACCTTTGACCTTCAAATTGTCTCCCATGCAAGAGGCAAAATGCAAGACACAAAATTGAACAAAAATTCCTCTCTCTCCCCCCCCATGGTGTACGGCCAATATGGCCATTTTTACACAAAATTTTCATTTTTTCACTAACACATTCATCTCCTACACAAAATACTCCTCCTTCTCTCTAAACTCCCAACTTCTCTCTACTCTTATTCTCACTTTCTTCTTCAACACTTAGAAAATTTTCAAGATTTTTCCTCCTTATTCTTCAAAAAATTCGAACACACCTATACTACAAGGTAAGAAATTTTATCTTCAATCCATTTTTGATATCACATAGTTCATCTCTTCCACCTTCTTAACTTAAGTTTGAATTTGATTTGGAGGTACATTTAGAAGACCATTTGAAGATTAGAGCTTGACATCATCTTGAAGAAGGACTTCAAAACTTGAAGAAGAATTAGTAGAGAATTTGGACTACAAGGTAAGGATTGAGTACTAGACCCCTTCTTTCCTATTCTTTCTATTTTTTTTCAAATTTTAACACACCTTTTTCATTTTTGAGAAATAGGGGCTGACCTTAGGTGATTTTGGAGTTGAACCAAAATTTCCAATTTTAAAGCTTCAACTAGTCTCCAAACACCTACTACACAAGGTAAAGTGTAGTCCTTCTCATTTTCTTATCTCCTTCTTTTTCTCCTTAATTTTTCTCTCATTTTTCTAACTTCAAATTTTTGATATTTCTTGACTTAGGGGCTGACCTAAGAAGCCTCATCCAAAAATTGTGAAATTTATCCTTTTATTTCACAATTTCCAATTTTAAGGTGGGTGGAAAAATATTTTCCAACTATTAGGTGTTTTTATTAAAATGCATGTAGAAAATTTGATCATGAGCCTTGAGATATATATAATCTATGTATTGCATGTCAATTTTCTGTATCAAGTCATGAAAATTCTCAAGAGTTGCTCAAAATTACTATTTATTGAATTTTAGGTGCATGCATGTGCAATTTAAAGTTTTATTTGATGAATTCTTGTATGTATTGGACATGCATGTGTATGATCTTTAAAATTTATATTTTGGATGACTTATAACCTGGAAAAGTCGAGCATAATTGATTAAATTTCAATTTTGGACTTAAAAATATAAAAATGGAAAGTTGGTGGACTAAATTGCAAGAAAATAAAAGTTAAAGGACCCCTCTGCAAATTTCGATTTTTGGGACTGTTCTCAGGTTCAAAAATGACTTTTGGACATTTTAATAAAGTTTTAAGAGTTTTGAGAGAAATAAAATCAACCTTTGAAAGCTCAAGGACTAGATTGTAAAATTTTAAAAGTTTAAGGGCTACTTTGCAATTTTTAAAACTGCACCAGACATAAACTTTAAAATTTGAAATTTTTACTCTTAAGGTACTGGGAATTACATATTTTAAAAGTATTCCAAAAATCCAAGTGGTTAGGGCTTGGAAAGCAATTTTACTAAAATTGAGGGACTAATGTGTAAAATACTAAACTTGAGGACCCAAATGAAAATTCCAGGACTTATGCAGCCCATGCACCTGGAAATACTAAATTAACTATAACTTAATTATATTTTGGACCCAAGGTTCAAATTTCATAACAATTGGACCCCTAAAAGCCTTAAAGGCAATTATTTCAAAATGGGACAAAAATGATATTTTAAAAAGTTAAAGGACATACACTTATTTCTTTTAAAAACTGCTTTTTTTCCAATATTACACTAACTTTAGTGATATTTTCCAACTGGAATAACATTAAAAGCCCTTCCGGTTTGTGAGTTCCGATTATTTTAAACTTAAGGTCCGAATTGGCAATTTTAAAAATTTGGGGCCAATGTGAGAATTTTATAAAAACTCGACCTCAAAACTTTAAAAACCTGAATCTCTGAACAATTTAGAGAATTTAGGAACTGACCTCATAATGTTTCAAGGTCGGGATATTTATTTATTTAATTTTTAACCCCAAAAGTGTTGGTTTTCACAAAACGGGGCTAAATTACAAATTTTCTTTTTTAAAGGACCTAACTCAAATTATTTTCTCTTTTACTAAAATAGCCCTGGACCCTCTGACTTGGTGATTTAATTAAAGTATTTTACTTTCCCAAAAACCATGACTTATCGGATCAATTTGACCGACAATACCCGATCGCGGAGCGACTTCCTCGCCTTGCGATTTTGAATCTATAACGGGACTTATGTTCCACCTAATCCTTCAAGATATCGAAGATTGCTTATCCTTCCGATGATCATCTTTATCCAAATACTCCACCAACGCCATAATTGCCACTCGCGCTTTTCAAAAATTTTCCTGAACTGCTTCCCTGAATCAATAATACTCGACTGCCTGTACTTGTATTTACTTCCCTCGCCGAGTCAACTTGGTGTGTCGAGCTCACAGTCGGAATGGATACGTCGGGGATGGAACCGGGCAGCTCGGCTGCTATTCCACTCTTCCGGCCCCATCGTCCTAATCCCGCAACTGAGAGACGGAGTGTCCAAGGGAAGTGGGTCGTAGTACTTGAGGTATAATCATGATTATGACGGATCCGAGCCTTGCAAGCTCCACTGTGGATTTTGTCTTTGCCTATGGAGCGATAAGGTGACCGGTCTTGGACCATCCTGCTTGGGGAGTTACAAGGAAGAACAAAGGAATCGCTTGCCCGATCCACACGATTCGGAGTTATCGGACCCGTTTGGTTGGCGCTACAAATCCGTACGCAACCGCTACTTGTTTTTGCATTGGTTGGCGCTACAAATCCGTACGCAACAATTATCTCGCCTTGCATGAGATTGGCGTTACATTTCCATACGCAATTCTACCGTCTTGATCAATCACATAAATGCTGTGTGACCATGAATCGTTTTCTTGAATCGTATAAGTATATTACTTAAATATATTTATCACGACGCTTTGCATCGTGTGTGAATTCATGCATCATACTCACGCGTTTTTCATATAATGTTTTCGCATTAACTATATATCGCCACACTTGCACACGTCACCCCATCCACTGAGATTTTTGTCTCATCCCCACCTGTTTTCTAACCTTTAGATGAGGACTTCGTGGAAGATGCTGAACCGGCCTTGGATTGAGCCCTTGTACTCCGCTTGTTGGATTTACTACTTCTTGTTGTTGTTGATGGACTCCTTTCTTGTGTTTGTCGTTGGAATCTTGCATTTCTTTTCATTCCGATTGTAACTGAAGGGCGTAGGACCCTTGACTTTTAAGCTGTTATCGTTGGTTGGTTTTCGAGGATGTAATTTGGATTATGGATTGTGGACTGTAATTCGTACCTATGTTATTTTATTTTCGCTGCTATTTAGACTCTGTTTCATTGGGTTCTCGATGATGTTTGTCTAGACTGTTTGGTTATTTCTACTTAAGTTGTGGATTGTCGTCGCGTCCCGTTTGGGGCGTGACAGTTAGAGTGGTATCAGAGCTCGGCTAGTAAGATGGAAACTTACACCGGCGACCCGAGATAGGACCCCGATGCGTGTTTTGGGTAGTACCGCGACTTGACCAATTACGTGTGAAATCGATTTCAAATTGGCATAGAACCGTCTTATTGATGTTTGAACTATGTTAGAACGCATATTTGAGGTTCCATAGTCATACTTGTCTTGACTTAGTTGATTCTTGACTGACTTTCTTTATTCATACTTTCCTTATTCTCTTCTTATCTTTCCTTTACCTTTGACTGATCCGCCTTAGTTTGTTGTTACTTTCTCTGCGATATAACTTGCTTTAAGCGAATAGTTATTGTATCATTTACTCGTGAATCGCAACTAATGCTTCAAGATACAGAATGGCTGAACATCGAGGACGTGGGAGACCTCATCGCGTTCCACGAGGGGTTGATGATGTACCCAGGGACCGGGTACCCTCTTCTGAATTACCACCGCCTCCTCCACCTGCTGCAGGAGACAATTTGACCGCACAAGCCTTACAACAAATACTAGTTTTCATGAGGCAACAGTAAAGCCTCAACCCCGTGCTCCCGAACTCGCCAGAGAGGCGAACGATCGCACGTTGGAGCGATTTCTGCGGTTCGACCCACCAGTCTTCTTGGGAGAGCCGGACGATTTGAAAGCAGAAGAATGGGTAGAGAAGTTGGAGAATATCTTCAATACTCTCCAATACTCCGACGAATGAAAAGTCACACTCGCCGTATTTAAATGCTGAATCTACCACTTTGCTTTAGATCGTGGAGGGCAGCTTGAAAGGAGATGGGAACAAGACCGGTAGTCGAACATGGGGAAATTTCTTGGGCTGAGTTCAATGAACAATATATTCCACGAGTTGTAAAAGAAGCGCGCGAGATGAATTCCACATTGAGGCAAGGGAACCCGATCATGTAGCACGATCGAGTCCCGAATTTCACCGATTGTCCAAGTATGCTCGGGGATAATCGATCAAGAGGATAAGCTTTACAAGTTCACTCGAGGGTTGAAACTGGAACTTCGAAACAATCACGACCGTTGAACGACAACCTACTCGGCCATGCGGTAAAGGTAGCTCTCCGCATTAAGTCGGGATCGAACCGTATTGTATTGGGCAGATTCAAACAGAGTAGGCCATCGAATGTCTTAAGAGGGCACAACTGTGGGACAACCATCTAAACCGCCGCTAAGTTTCGAAGGACCATTAACGAAACAAATAAAGGAAAGAGACCAATACAAGGAAAGCCGGGTCAAGTGTGTGCACATTTCCGAAAATCCGGGACATACCGCCAACGATTGGCGTAAACAAGGAAGGTGTTTGCGTTGTGGTAGTAATCGGACCACAAGATTGCCCAAATACGATGACCGAACCAAATAGACGCAGCCCACGTGGTCGGGAAATGGCCAGGGTGTCGGGCAAGGATGCCCTCGAGCTTTTGCACTAGCCGGACGGGAGGCTCCAGAGGCAACATATGTGGTGGAAGGTACGCTTCTAGAATCTAACCACTACGCTAAAATATTGTTCGACCCTGGATCAACGCATTCATTTGTTGCACCACATTTCGTACACAAACTGCATGCATGCATGGAACATATGCCTATATGTCTAGAAGTGTCAACTCCCATGGGTGCAAGTCGGATATGTATATTATCGATAATGCATGCGAAGTTAAGATTCTTTGAGATAAACTTTCTGCCGATTTAATCCTATTACCTATCTCCGAATACGACGTGATATTGGGGATGAACTGGTTATCTGCACACCATGCACAAATGGACTGTCATAACAAGTCCATTAAGCTATGTGAACCCGGAAAACCCGAAGTAGAAATTTCGGGAAGGGCACGAGTTAAGATTGCCCCAATCATTTCAGCAATGAAAGCGAGGAAGGTGATCACTAGAGGTGCCTCAACCTTGGGTTTGTTAACTTTTACCTTATAGAATTAAGATTTTAATTTAGATTAAGTGATCATGAGACTTATAAGTGATCAAGGAAATCACTAATTATTTTGTAGATTGACATATTTCATCTATTATCATCAAATTTTGGACAAAAAAAATATAAATGGAATTACCATAATGCCCTCATAGTGGACGGCCAACATGGAAATTTTGGAGTAAAAATATCATCCAACTCTTGTACACCTACACCTTATATTAGTCATCTTGTGTATAATTATACCATTAATTCAAACATTATACACATCATCTCTTACATTACTTCTTTAATATTATTTTTGCCAACATGTTGGAAGTCTTCCAGCATTCCATTCAAACCATGTCTTGCCCATACCTTTGACCTTCAAATTGTCTCCCATGCAAGAGGCAAAATGCAAGACACAAAATTGAACAAAAATTCCTCTCTCCCCCCCCATGGTGGACGGCCAATATGGCCATTTTTACACAAATTTTTCATTTTTTCACTAACACATTCATCTCCTACACAAAATCCTCCTCCTTCTCTCTAAACTCCCAACTTCTCTCTAATCTTCTTCTCACTTTCTTCTTCAACACTTAGAAAATTTTCAAGATTTTTCCTCCTTATTCTTCAAAAAATTCAACACACCTATACTACAAGGTAAGAAATTTTATCTTCAATCCATTTTTAATATCACATAGTTCATCTTTTCCACCTTCTTAACTTAAGTTTGAATTTGATTTGGAGGTACATTTAGAAGACCATTTGAAGATTAGAGCTTGACATCATCTTGAAGAAGGACTTCAAAACTTGAAGAAGAATTAGTAGAGAATTTGGACTACAAGGTAAGAATTGAGTACTAGACCCCTTCTTTCCTATTCTTTCTATTTTTTTCAAATTTTAACACCCCTTTTTCATTTTTGAGAAATAGGGGCTGACCTTAGGTGATTTTGGAGTTGAACCAAAATTTCCAATTTTAAAGCTTCAACTAGTCTCCAAACACCTACTACACAAGGTAAAGTGTAGTCCTTCTCATTTTCTTATCTCCTTCTTTTTCTCCTTAATTTTTCTCTCATTTTTCTAACTTCAAATTTTTGATATTTCTTGACTTAGGGGCTGACCAAAGAAGCCTCATCCAAAAATTGTGAAATTTATCCTTTTATTTCACAATTTCCAATTTTAAGGTGGGTGGAAAAATATTTTCCAACTATTAGGTGTTTTTATTAAAATGCATGTAGAAAATTTGATCATGAGCCTTGAGATATATATATATAATCTATGTATTGCATGTCAATTTTATGTATCAAGTCATGAAAATTCTCAAGAGTTGCTCAAAATTACTATTTATTGAATTTTAGGTGCATGCATGTGCAATTTAATGTTTTATTTGATGAATTCTTGTATGTATTGGACATGCATGTGTATGATCTTTAAAATCTATGTTTTGGATGACTTATAACCTGGACAAGTCGAGCATAATTGATTAAATTTCAATTTTGGACTTAAAAATGTAAAAATAGAAAGTTGGTGGACTAAATTGCAAGAAAATAAAAGTTAAAGGACCCCTCTATAAATTTCGATTTTTGGGACTGTTCTCAGGTTTAAAAATGACTTTTGGACATTTTAATAAAGTTTTAAGAGTTTTGAGAGAAATAAAATCAACCTTTGAAAGCCCAAGGACTAGATTGTAAAATTTTGAAAGTTTAAGGGCTACTTTGCAATTTTTAAAACTGCACCAGACCTAAACTTTAAAATTTGAAATTTTACTATTAAGGTACTGGGAATTACATATTTTAAAAGTATTCCAATAATCCAAGTGGTTAGGGCTTGGAAAGCAATTTTACTAAAATTGAGGGACTAATGTGTAAAATACTAAACTTGAGGACCCAAATGAAATTTCCAGGACTTATGCAGCCCATGCACCTGGAAATACTAACCTAACTATAACTTAATTATATTTTGGACCCAATGTTCAAATTTCATAACAATTGGACCCCTAAAAGCCTTAAAGGCAATTATTTCAAAATGGGACAAAAATGATATTTTTAAAAGTTAAAGGAACTACACTTATTTCTTTTAAAAACTGCTTTTTTCCCAATATCCCACTAACGTTAGTGATATTTTTCAACTGGAATCACATTAAAAGCCCTTCCGGTTTATGAGTTCCGATTATTTTAAACTTAAGGTCCGAATTGGCAATTTTTACAAATTTGGGGCCAATGTGAGAATTTTATAAAAACCTGACCTCAAAACTTTAAAAACCTGAATCTCTGAACAATTTAGAGAATTTAGGAACTGACCTCATAATGTTTCAAGGTCGGGATATTTATTTATTCAATTTTTAACCCCAAAAGTGTTGGTTTTCACAAAACGGGGCTAAATTACAATTTTTCTTTTATAAAGGACCTAACTCAAATTATTTTATCTTTTACTAAAATAGCCCTGGACCCTCTGACTTGGTGATTTAATTAAAGTATTTTACTTTCCCAAAAACCCTTGACTTATCGGATCAATTTGACCGATTAATACCCGATCGCGGAGCGACTTCCTCGCCTTGCGATTTTGAATCTATAACGGGACTTATGTTCCCCCTAATCCTTCAAGATATCGAAGATTGCTTATCCTTCCGATGATCATCTTTATCCAAATACTCCACCAACGCCATAATTGCCACTCGCGCTTTTCAAAATTTTCTGAATCGCTTCCCCTGAATCAATAATACTCATTGCGCAGTCGATCACCATTTTGTATTTACTTCCTGCCTGAGTCAACTTGGTGTGTCGAGCTCACAGTCGGAATGGATACGTCGAGGATAGAACCGGGCAACTCGGCTGCTATTCCACTCTTCCGGCCCCATCGTCCTAATCTCGCAACTGAGGGACGGAGTGTCCAAGGGAAGCGGGTCGTAGTACTTGAGGTATAATCATGATTATGACAGATCCGAGCCTTGCAAGCTCCACTGTGGATTTTGTCTTTGCCTATGGAGCGATAAGGTGACCGGTCTTGGACCATCCTGCCTGGGGAGTTACAAGGAAGAACAAAGGAATCACTGTCTGATCCACACGATTCTGGAATTATCGGAACCGTTTGGTTGGCGCTACAAATCCGTACGTAACCGCTACTTTTTTTCATTGGTTGGCGCTACAAATCCGTATGCAACCATTATCTGCCTTGCATGGGATTGGCATTACATTTTTAAATCGCATAATCCTACCTGTCTTGATCAATCACATAGTACTGTGTGACCATGAATCAAGTTTTCTTGAATCAGTATAAGTATATTACTTAAATATATTTATCACGACGCTATGATCGCGGTATGTATGAATTCATGCATCATACTCACGCGTTTTCATATAACTGTTTTCTCGCATTAACTATATATCGCCACACTTGCACACGATCACCCCATCCACTGAGATTTTTGTCTCATCCCCACCTGTTTTCTAACCTTTAGATGAGGACTTCGTGGAAGATGCTGAACCGGCCTTGGATTGAGCCCTTGTACTCCGCTTGTTGGATTTACTACTTCTTGTTATTGTTGATGGACTCTTTTCTTGTGTTTGTCGTTGGACTCTTGCATTTCTTTTCATTCCGGTTGTAACTGAAGGGTGTAGGACCCTTGACTTTTAAGCTATTATCGTTGGTTGGTTTTCGAGGATGAAATTTGGATTATGGATTGTGGACTGTAATTCTCACCTATGTTATTTTATTTACGCTGCTATTTAGACTCTGTTTCATTGGGTTCTCGATGATGTTTGTCTAGACTGTTTGGTTATTTGTACTTAAGTTGTGGATTGTCGTCGCGTCCCGTTTGGGGCGTGATAATCATAACTTCATTCAATATATTATTATTTGTTTCAATGGTGTCATTATTTTTTGTATAGTGTATTAATTAATCAAGTTTTAAATTCTAATGACTATTCAAATTTTCCTAAATTATTTAATAGTTAAAATAGACGTATTATGATTTTATGTATCTTTACCATTGAATTCACAATTGATTTTGTGTTCAGAGAATTTTTTGGCAGCTTTTTATTTATGCTACATCCTCTTATAGTTATACTACTTAAATTGCATTAGTGAGACACTTTGATATTGTTGATCCTAAATTCGAAGCATAATCATCAAATATGGCTTCATCTTCACGTTCTCCTCTATTTCTGTTTTCATCAAGTGTCCTGTCAGCATCGACAGTATTGAACTCAAATTTTGTAATACCACGAAACCAAAATACTCCGGATGTTGTACACATGGGAAAATCCAGTTGGCCCATTTTTTCTGATCATTCGAGAAAAAGATTCATTCTCTTCATCAATGAAGAAGCCCCCACAAGTGCTATATGATTTAATATTTGGTATAAATGATAAAATAAATATTTTCTGGAAAATATCAGGTCATACAATAACTATGTTTTGTTTCACCTATATGGGAGGAAAAATGGATTCGAGCATGCACACGGGAAATTCTCCTTCAGTTTTCAATTGCATGATCAGAACTATCATTTGATTGAAAGTCTGCTGCTAGAAGAAGGTTTTACGCCTAAATTAGCTCGACTTTGTATTTATGACACTGAGGATAAAGTCCAAAATCGAATGAATTCGGTTAGGAATGAATTTAATTAATATTTCTCTAAAATTATATCAAACATAAGAGATCATTTAACGTGAGCTTGGTATTGTATTACGTTTTCATGCAATAATAACAAATTGTAATAAATTCCTCATACAGGAACAATGATGAGATTTCTGATTTACACAGTCAAATCGTGCTTGAACTCAAAGCCATGATAGATGAATACATTAGTTTGGTAAGGTTGTTTAGAATGGCCAGAGAAAAATATTACCGATGAAGGTATTTTGGACGTGAGATTGCAACTTATTGGTAGAAGAGACGAGGATACAATGAGGTACAATTTGCCTTTAGTTTCAGAAACTGTTTCATTAGTTGTGGGCGATTTTAATTAATCAATGGGTGACAGAGATATCATAGTAGAGACAGAAATTGGGAAGTTGAAATGTATCAACGAATTGCACCCTACGTATCATGGTTTACAATACCCATTGTTGTTTTCTTATGGTGAAGATGGTTGCAAGGAATATATTTTTTTTTTCTGAAACTAGAACACCCACTAATGGAGGTAGATAAAGGGTTAGCCAAAGGGAGTTCTTTGCATACCGGTTGTATGAAAGAGACATTGCATTTCCACCATCCTATTAAGTCAAAGATTGACACAATAATTGATTGTAGATGGATACACGATAGTTGAGTCATCAAAATTGTGGTATATCAAAACCTATCAGAAACAACTATGTAGTGAAATGTACAAGGGGATTGCCAATGCTCCAATACCAGGTGAAACAAACCCCTGTAGTTTGGAAATCGAGTTGTGATGCCTCCTTCATTTATCGGTAGAGCACAGTACCAAGATGCAATGGCAATTTGCAGATGGGCAGGATACCCTGATCTGTTCATAACTTTCACTTGCAATCCAAAGTGGCCAGAGAGTATTCATTTCGTTGAAAGAAAAAATCTTAGAGTTGATGATCGACCTGATATTCTTGCTCGGATTTTCAAAGTGAAATTGGATGGTTTGGTGAGAGATTTACGATGCAACAAAATTTTTGAAAATGTTATTACTGGTGAACATACCCTTACTAATTATATAAATTTTATCATTGAATATATATTTTAATAATAGATATTTAATTTCTTTTAAACCTAAAATATTTAAAATAATTTGTTTTGCAGTGATTTACACAGTGGAGTTCCAAAAGAGAGGCATTACTCATGCTCACGTTCTTCTTTTTTTAAGCAAAAGAAGATAGATACCCAAATGCAAATGATATTGATTGAATCATTTCGGCTGAAATTCCAGATGAGATATTAGTCATGTGTACAATGTTGTTGTGCGAGATTTCATGATTCATGGTCCTTGTGGTCAACTAAGAAAATCTTCTTCTTGCATGTTAGATGATAAGTGCACCAAGCATTTCCCAAAGAGATTTATAGAATCTACTTATATCAATGGTTATGGTTGTGACCCCACGAATTTTAGTGACGTGAGATACGACGTTGTGTAGTGATTTATTTATTTGGTTAGGTAACACGAACCCATTATTAATGAAATGCGACCCGACTTTTACTTATTCTTCCAACGTCAGTTACGTCTTTCTCGTTTTCGAGCCTAACAAATTTATATTCTCCTCTAGTATTAATACTTGATCGATTGACTACGACTTTAGAAATATTAGACCCTCGATAATTTAGGAGTATATTCCAATCCTTATCCTAATATTTCACCTTATTCTATAAAATATTTCCAAACAACTTTCTATTTATTTTGTGAAAATATATATTTTATTATTTCACATCCTTATTTTAAACTCCTATATATTTATCTATGTACACTTGTATTCCCCCCTCAATTTTATACAAGACAAAAAAAAAAAACCAAAATTTCATCATCAAACCCCCCATGTTTTCGGCCCTTATGTGATTTGAGAGAAAATATACCATTTTTTTTCAACACAATATTTTACTTTCAATCTTTACCCATCAATAAACAATTAGCCCAAAAGACAAGCAAACAAAAAACCTATCAACCAACTACCCAAACATTTCGGTCATTAAGGAAAAAGGGGAAAGAAATCAATCTAAAAAGTTATCCTACTACATTAAAAAATTCACCTAAGAAACCTATTAATATAATTAATCCACAAGAACAAAAAAAAAAAAATTTAACCCCTACACATCTTAACCTTTCGGCCATAGTGAAATAGGGGGGAGTCAAATTTTATTTTTTTTCCCCACAAGATTAACCAATAATTAGACCAAAAAAAAAGGAAAAGAAAATTCCCAAAAATGTTAGCAATTTCCGTTCATTATAGGTTGAGGTGGAATCAAAGTTTCATTTTTTTTTCACAACACTTATTCAAACTCTCCTAACACTCTTTCATCTCCATACTTAGAATAAAACACAAGTCTTGCTCCCATTTCCTCTCTAAGGACCGAAATTTTCAAGCATAAGGTAAGAAAATTTTTACTTCCTCCAACTCCATTTTTCTTCTCAAATTCTCAACTTCATACATTCACCTTCTAATCATGTTGAATCCTTCTCATTGAGGTACTCCTAGTGGATTATTTCTTGAAGAATTAGATATCTAGACTTGACTACAAGCTTGTAGAAGAGATTCAAAACTACACACTTTAAGGTAAGAAATTATGGTTTTAGTATTTTTCTCTTGACATCTTGAGGAATTAATTTTTTACTCAAGGATATGAATTTTTGGAGCTTAGGGGCTGACCTACATCATCTCAAGTTGAGGTTAGAAGCTTGAAGGAAAATTTCCATTTTTAGAAACTACTTGAAGACATTGAGGTAAATAGTAGCCATTTGGTCCTAGTATTTTTTCTTTGGACTTGAGACCTTAATTTTAACATCAAAATATGGTTTGGATACCATTTAGGGGCTGACCTTCAAGATCTTGAGCCAAAAAGTTTATACAAGGAAGAAGACTTCATTTTTAAACCAATCGAGAAAGACTACTACGAGGTAGGTGAAAAATCTTTCAAAAATAGGCAAATAATTTTCATAAAATGCATTAGTACATGAAAATGTTTTAAAATTACTATATATATATATTACATGTATTTTTTATATGTATCAAGTTCAATCTCGGTGCACAATTAGTTATTAAATGGTGCACAGTTCAACTATTAAAATTGTGCATAATTCAGTTATAGAAATATGGTATTAATCAATCACTTGATTGTAGGGACGTGATTTATTGCATTCTGCTAGTTATTATTATGCCCTTTCCACCTATTAATTAATTGATAAATCAGTTATTTTTAATAGTAATTTGGACCAATGAATAAAAGGTATAGATAAATGGGATCAATCCACACTGCCACACGGTAAGAGGTTGCCACACGCGATCCCATATATATATATATATATATATATATATATATATATATGTAAAACATGCATTTTCATATTGAACTTGTATTGTGGAAACAAATGACTACTTCACATTGTTAAGTAAATATTTTCTTAACAGAAATATGACATAAATCTAATTAATGATGATCTAATAAAATATTATTCAAAAATCTTCATATCCGGCTAAGTGAAATACATGCTATGGTACATACAAACTTTGTTAATTTTTTTAAACAGTTCCTAAATTTAATGATGTAATCTAACAACTCAAATTATATGTCGATTACAAAAAAATTAATAAATAAATAGATTAATATAAATTATTTATTGTTAGATAATTTAATATATATATATGGATATCTTGTCTATTTTTTATATTGTTTTTAACTAAAATATGATTATATTATATACTAATTACCTTTTATAATTAGTTCATTGATTCTTATCAATTAGAGTTCGTTACAAAAGAATTGTAAGTGACTAAAAACAAATGTAGTTAATTCTATGACTCAAGATTTTAACTGGTAAGTTTATTTTTATTAATTAATTTATATCTTAACAATGCGTATTGTGGTAAGTATCATATTTTAATTTTTATATAATTAGTTCCGCAATTATTGGCAAATCAATCTCAAAGTATGAATTATATCTTAATTGGACAACTGATAGACAATAGTTTCTTTCACATATCACCCTATCCAACTCCTTTATAAACTTGCTATGGTACATCGATACATTGTTAATTTTTCTATAAATAGACACCTAATTTAATGATGTAATTTAATATGATCAAAATATACATCAGATTACCAAGGATTTACAAAATAAATAAATTAATATGTACATGAATTGCATGTATTGGATTTTAAAGGATTTAATATATATCATCTATAATTGGATAGATTAATATATACATGTATTATTTATAGATAAAATATAATAAAAATATCAGGATTAAACAAAAGGAATAACAAAAAACTATTTATTAAACCAACCATAAATATTCTTGTTGATCCAGAAAATAGAATTTAAAAAGCACTCTGATTTAATGCAAATCCTATCGATATTGGCAAAACATTTAATGAAGACGACACTTTGAGTGAAATGTGGAGATGAAATCATACCCAAAAAGATTAACCGATGTGATGATGATTCAAAAAATAAAAATAAAACATATTTGTTGCCAATGTAACTTTTAGAACCATACTCAAGTGTCAATGAAATTACATATATTTTTTCTTGGCTTCAAATCGCAGTAATCTGGATAATAGAAAATATGAGATTCCAATGATTAATACAATAGCATCAACTAATCTTAAACTGCAAAAAATATATGTTAACAATATAAGGTAAATAAAAATTTGTATTGGTTTCCAACTAGTTATTACCAACCTAAGGAATTTTTTTTTTTTTTTTGAGAAGACCAACCTAAGCATGATTGTTGGCAAATATTACCAATACATTAATATTTATAATTACAATTATAAGATACCAAGAATATGATTTCCAAAATAATATTAGAACTACACTATTATTAAGAACAATAATAAGTGAAAATTGACAAAAAAAGAAAATTATAGTTAGTGTGTGATATAGGTATGTTATAAATTAAAAGCCAAAGATATGTAAAATGACAAAAACAATCAATCATAAACATTGTCCGATCTTTATATATACATAGGTATTTTATAAATTGTCACAAATATAAGATTCCAATCTAAATATGATTGTCAGCAAAACTCGTTAATGCATTAACGTGTATAATTATAATTATAAGATGTCAAAAATATAAGATTAAAAAAATAACCTAAAACCCGCACTATTAATAAGAATACTAATAAGTGAAAAAAACTGGCAAAGATAATTATAAACAAAATTAGTCTATTATATATTTTATAGATTATATGCCAAAAATATGGAAACTGACAATAATAAATAATTTTAAACATAGTCCAATATTATGTATATATAGATATTTGATAAATTAGAATAAATTAGATGTCAAATATTAATATTCCAAAATAATATTAAAATTCAATTTTTAAGCACACATTAATAAGGTAGGAAAAACTGACAAAAATAATTATACCTAAAATTAGCTAGTGTTATTTAGGCAGGAAAAACTAAACTTCTGCTATTATATATATAAAGTCGGATGAAAATATATTTTCCAAAGTTGTTTGTATGTGTAAATTGGTGGTAAAACTTTTGTAAAAGCTCATTATAAAATAAATAAAAAGTTAACACATTTATAGAAGATAATAGGAGAAATAAGTACAATAACTAATGAAATAGTAATCAACAAAATATAGTTTTCGCAACATTGTTGTTTCCATAAGATTTTTTTTGGTGATATTTTTTTATTTTGCCGATTTTACCATGTATTTTAATTATTCATGTTATTAAGTCAATTTGTAATTATTTTTTGAAATTTAGTTGTGGAGATTTGTATTGTACTATTTGAATTTTCTATTTATTATATTCTATTCGAGTTCTCATATTTGGTATTTTTCAAGATGGGCGATGCACGGATTGTATTTGTAGAAAAATAATTTTTAGTGATTGCAAATTTTTTCAGAATTTCAATAAATAATTAAAATATAAATTTAATTAATTTGATTGTAAATCATACATTTAAACAATACAAAAATAAATTATTATATTAAAAATTCTCTATAAGGACAATAAATTTGGTTGATAATAAATTTTGTGAATGTGAATTGTATCTATTTATTGAACATGTTTATCTATAAAAAGTAAAAAACTTGAAAAAATAAATATTCCCAATGCTAAATATTAACGTGTTATATTTTCAGTACAATCAACAATAAAGTCATTTCAAACTCCAATATTTTTTAGGGTTTAAAAAGTTAAACAATTGTTAGAATTATGAAAGGAATTAAACAAAAATCGTGTTTCATATTTAGCAACATAATTTTAGGAAAAAATAAAATATTTCAAAAAATAAAAATTATTCTATTTTTATATACATACATATATCATAAAAATATCAAACAAACAACTTCATATCCAACAGTCAATATGTAAATCTTTAAAAGTTGAATATCAAAATACACTGACAAATATTAAAAAAAATCTATTAATATGAAAAGTATGTTAATAAATATAATAAGTAGTTTTCTATATACATTATTATGAATATAATTTTATATTAAATAAATTTTTTATTTCTTCTTACATGAATATATATAATTATAACGTTATTTATGTATAAAACATAATATATAAATAATATTTGGATACATTTTTCTTTAATTAAAATAAATATTTCTTGATTAAATTTAATCAACTTAAATACAATTCCATATAATGAAGAAATGAGATAAGCTCAAATATAAAGTATATATATTTATAGATAGTCAAAATACATGAATATGCAAATGATGTCCAGTAGCTGAAATGCATAATTTTTAAAGCCCCATCATAAAATAATGAGTAAATATATCATATATTTTCTTTTATTTATTATTTTATTTTTTTTATTTTATATATGCAATATAGGTGTCAAACTGAAGACCGTTAAAAGATGATTAATTGGATATATTATACATCAAAAACGGATGTAAAACGGAAAAAATTATTAAAGTCTAAAATAAAAAGAAAAAGATAAGTATAATAGTTAATGCAATATACACATAGATTTGGAAAACTTATATAACTCTATATTTTATATAACTTTAAAAAATAATTTATTTAAAGAAAGTTGACCACCATATATAATAAAATCTCATTTTATTAGTTAAATCCGAGAAACAAAAAATATTATTATTTTTAGAAAGTGAAAAAGGCGGGAAAAGTAAGAGTTACTATTCTAAGAATAGTCTCTTATTATATATATATATATATATAGTATAATTTTATGATAAGACTCTGATGTGTTCGATTTCCACCACTCCATCCCCTCTAATGACATATACTCTAAACAATTAATAATTTTATGATAAAAATTGTAATTTAGGTAAGTTTCGTTATATTATATATTTATATATATACTAGACGTAACAAATAACGCCGCGAATTTGGGTAAATTTTGTGTTTGATCTTATTAAAATTTACATAAAAATTAAGTTTCCAAATTTGTGTGTGATCTCCATTAATTTTTATATCGTCTGTTTTTTTATATTTAGTAATTTCATCCTTTTTGGTATTTTTTTGACGTATAATATATCAAATTAATATTTTTTTTACTATCTCCAGTTTCCAAATAATTCATTGTTTGTAATCTTTCAAATCATTTGATATTGGTTTAATTTTAGTTGATAAAATACTACAGATACGAAGGAAAAAATTAATATTGATCACCATTTGATATGGGTCTGAATAAAAATTGTGTCGAAAGGTCCCTTTAATATTAAGTTATCCTTCTAGTGATTTCAATTATGTTTCACAAAATATTTTTTTTTGCTTAGAAAGTTAATTCTTATTACACAAATTTTTGTTTTTTGTTATTTGTGCGAACTCACTTTTTTTTTTTTAATGTATATTCAGATGAATTCAAGTGGGGTCAGTATCCTTGCTCCGAGGATTATGATTTACTGCTGATGTTATACTTTTGATTTTCCAATAAATTTTACAGTTACTTACAAAATACTATAAAATAAAAATATTATTTTTCCCCCAAATCATACCGATAAATTACCGACAGATTACCGACAGTTTTTAAATTACCGATAGTAATTCTATCAGTATTTACCAATAATTTTAGATTATGTAGGTAAATATATACCTAAATTGATTTTGCCTATGTTTTACAGTTATCTTAATATATTTATTTCCTGTAGGTAAACTGATTTTTCTTGTAATGATAATCACCCGTGTTAAAAGAATTCTTGTATTCACTACAACATAAATGACATTAGGTAACACTCAAAAAATGTTACCTAATGGACATAAAATGTTACTATAGACAATAGGTAGCACTTTTATGGCGCTGCACTTGCCCGTGCTATCTATAGTCTAAGGTATCACTTTTATTAGCTTTTAGTAGTGTTACATTAAGTTTTCTATTGGTAATACTTTGAAGCAATATTTCTAAAGTGTTACATATGAATCTTATGTAACACTTTTTATATTTGTAACACTTTAAAAAAAATACTTCTAAAGTGTTACATATGAATCTTATGTAACACTTTTTTTGTAGCACTTCGTAGAAATACTATTTTTTGCCACCAAGTAGATTCAAATCCACGACCTAGTAGATTCGAACCCACGACCTGTTATGTATAGAAGTGGCAATTTGCCACTAAGCTAAGTTGATTCTTATTACAACTTTTGCTTTGTTTTATATATACACATACACACACACATATATATATATATTATATGGATATATAATATATTTTATATAATAAAGATTATTTTTTATAATATATGTATTAAATTATATTATACACTGTATATATAAAATTTTATATTGTATAGTATATAGTTTGAAAATCATATTATATTATATATTAAAGGACACAAGAAATTAAATGTGAAGCCCCGATTTTTCCGAGCGTATAATTGATTCTTATGGTCGTCTATGTATTTAATCGACTATTTTACCGCGTCACTTTGACGGGTAAATATTAATAATATATATTTTGTATTTTATTTCATTTCATTTATTACTTGTGATCATGATCTTTATTAATTCTATTTCTCATTTATGATCACTTGATTGATCATTATTACTATTTTTGTATTTATTAGTCACCTTAGAATTTTTAGAGACTATTTATTTTAGAGACTTTTACCTTATAGAATTAAGATTTTGATTTAGATTAAGTGATCATGAGACTCATAAGTGATCAAGAAAATCACTAATTATTTTGGAGATTGATATATTTCATCTATTATCATCAAATTTGGGACAAAAAAAAATATATAGAATTACCAATATGCCCTTGTAGTGGACGGCCAACATGGTGAATTTTGGAGTAAAAATATCATCCAACTCTTGTACACCTACACCTTATATTAGTCATCTTGTATATAATTATACCATTAATTCAAACATTATACACATCATCTCTTACATTACTTCTTTAATATTATTTTTGCCAACATGTTGGAAGTCTTCCAGCATTCCATTCAAACATTCTCATGCCCATACCTTTGACCTTCAAAATGTTCCCCATGCATGAGGCAAAATGCAAGACAAAATTTAAACAAAAAATCCCCTCCCTCTCAACCTATGTGGACGGCCACATACAAGGAAATGAACAAAATTTGTTCATTTTACACCAACACATTCATCTCCTACACAAAATCCTCCTCCTTCTCTCTAAACTCCCTATTTCTCTCTACTCTTCTTCTTACTTTCTTCTTCAACACTTAGAAAATTTTCAAGATTTTTCCTCCTTATTCTTCATAAAATTCGAACCAAACCTATACTACAAGGTAAGAAATTTTATCTTCAATCTATTTTTGATATCACCTAGTTCATCTCTTCCACCTTCTTAATTTAAGTTGAAATTTTGATTTTGAGGTACTTAGAAGACTACTTGAAGACATGCATGCATGGTGGTGAATTTAGAAGACTTGAAGAGTAATTAGTAGAGAAATTGGACTACAAGGTAAGAATTGGACACTAGAACCCTTCTTTCCTCTTCTTTCTATTTTTTTTTCAAATTTTAACACCCCTTTTTCATTTTTGAGAAATAGGGGCTGACCTTAGGTGATTTTGGAGTTGAACCAAAAATTCCAAATTTAAAGCTTCAACTAGTCTCCAATCACCTACTACACAAGGTAAAGTGTAGTCTTTCTCATTTTCTTATCTCCTTCTTTTTCTCCTTAATTTTTCTCTCATTTTTCTAACATCAAATTTTTGATATTTCTTGACTTAGGGGCTGACTTAAGTGACCTCAAACCAAGTTGTGAAATTATCCTTTTTATTTCACAATTTCCAATTTTAAGGTGGGTGGAAAAATATTTTCCAACTATTAGGTGTTTTTATTAAAATGCATGTAGAAAATTTGATCATGAGCCTTGAGATATATAATCTATGTATTGCATGTCAACTTTATGTATCAAATCATGAAAATTCTCAAGATTTGCTCAAAATTGCTATTTATTGAATTTTAGGTGCATGCATGTACAATTTAATGTTCTATTTAATGAATTCTTGTATGAATTGAACATGCATGTGTATGATCTTTGAAATCCATGTTTTGGATGACTTATAACCTGGACAAGTCGAGCATAATTGATTAAATTTCAATTTTGGACTTTAAAATGTAAAAATGGAAAGTTGGTGGACTAAATTGCAAGAAAATGAAAGTTAAAGGACCCCTCTGCAAATTTCAAAATTTGGGACTGTACTCAGGTTCAAAAATGACTTTTGGACATTTTGATAAAGTTTTAAGATAAATAAAATCAACCTTTAAAAGCCCAAAGACTAGATTGTAAAATTTTGAAAGTTTAAGGGCTACTTTGCAAATTTTAAAACTGTACCAGACCTAAACTTTAAAATTTGAAATTTTTACTCTTAAGGTACTGGGAATTAAATATTTTAAAAGTATTCCAAAAATCCAAGTGGTTAGGGCTTGGAAAGCAATGTTACTAAAATTGAGGGACTAATGTGTAAAATACTAAACTTGAGGACCCAAATGAAATTTTCGGGACTTATGCTGCTCATGCACCTGGAAATACTAACTTAACTATAACCTAATTATATTTTGGACTCAAGGTTCAAATTTCATGACAATTGGACCCCTAAAAGCCTTAAAGGCAATTATTTCAAAATGGGACAAAGTTAAATTACCTACACTTATTTCTTTTAAAAACTGCTTTTGTTCCAATATCCCACTAACCTTAGTGGCATTTTCCAACTGGAATCACATTAAAAGCCCTTCCGGTTTGTGAGTTCCGATTATTTTAAACTTAAGGTCCGAATTGGCAATTTTTACAAATTTGGGGCCAATGTGAGAATTTTATAAAAACTCGACCTCAAAACTTTAAAAACCTGAATCTCTGGACAATTTAGAGAATTTAGGAACTGACCTCATAATTTTTCAAGGTCGGGATATTTAATTATTCAATTTTTAACCCCAAAAGTGTTGGTTTTTACAAAATGGGGCTAAATTACAATTTTTCTTTTATAAAGGACCTAACTCAAATTATTTATCTTTTATAAAGGACTTAGAGATTTAATTAAAGTATTTTATTTTCCCAAAAACCCTTGACTTATCGGATCAATTTGACCGATTAATACCCGATCGCGGAGCGACTTCCTTGCCTTGCGATTTGAATCTATAACGGGACTTATGTTCCACCTAATCTTTCAAGATATCGAAGGTTGCTTATCCTTCCGATAATCATCTTCATCCAAAAACTCCACCAACGCCCAAATTGCCCTCGCGTTATTTCAAAAAGTTTCCTGAACTGCTTCCCTGAATCAATAATACTCGACTGCCTGGTTGACTACCTGTACTTGTATTTACTTTCCTGCTTGAGTCAACTTGGTGTGTCGAGCTCACGGTCGGAATGGATACGCCGGGGATGGAACCGGCAGCTCATTTGCTATTCCACTCTTTTCGCCCCATCGCCCTAATCCCGCAATCGAGGGACGGAGTTTGTCCAAGGGAAGCGGGTCGTAGTACTTGAGGTATAATCATGATTATGACAGATCCGAGCCTTGCAAGCTCCACTCGTGGATTTTGTCTTTGCCATGGAGCGATAAGGTGACCGGTCTTGACCATCCCCGCCGGGGAGTTACAAGGAAGAACGAAGGAATCACTTCGATCCACACGATTCCGGAGTTATCGGGCCCGCTTGGTTAGCGCTACAAATCCGTGACGCAACCATTAATTGCCTTGCATGGGATTGGCGTTACATTTCCGTGACGCAATCCTACCGCTCTTGATCAATCACATAGTGCTGTGTGACCATGAATCGCTTTCTCGAATCGTATAAGTATATTATTTAAATATATTTATCACGACGCTTATGAATCGTGTGTGAATTCATACATCATACTCACGCGTTTTCATATAGCTGTTTTCTCACATTAACTATATATCGCCACACTTGCACACGATCACCCCATCCACTGAGATTTCTGTCTCATCCCCACCTATTTCCTAACCTTAGATGAGGACTTCGTTGAAGATGTTGAACCGACCACGGATTGAGCCTTGTACTCCGCTTGTTGGATTTACTACTTCTTCTTGTTGTTGTTGGACTCTTTTCTTGTGTTGTTATTGGACTCTTGTATTTCTTTCCATTCCGGTTTGTAACTGAAGGGCGTAGGACCCTTTGACTTTAAGTTGTTATATTTGGTTGATATTTCGGGTATGTAATGTGGATTGTGGATGTTGTGGACTGTAAGATGTACTTGTTATTTTATTTCCGCTGCTATTTAGACTCTGTCTCATTGAGTTCTCATTGATGTTTGTCTAGACTGTTTGGTTATTTGTACTTAAGTTATGGATCGTCGTCGCGTCCCGTTCGGGGCGTGACATTAAAAATATCAAAAATATATAAAATAAATTTACCGACTGATGAATATTCAATCGGTAAAAATAAAAAATATATAAAAATATAAAATTAATTTACCGACAAATAACAAAGTTCTAATAGTAAAAAAATTAAATAATAAAGAAAATAACGAAAAAATAATTTACCGACGGAAAAAATTCCTAAGTAATTACCGACAACATCAATTTTCATTGGTAATTTTATTTTTAAAAAAGTAAAAAAATAAAAAAAAAAGATTTAACGATGAAATTGGTCTCTGTTAGTAAAAATTAAAAATAAATAAATAATAATAATAAAATATATACATGGGCATTTTTCGTCGGTATTAAGACGGAATTAATTGCCTTCGTAAAATATAAAAAAATAAAAGCAAAACTATAATACTTAGTAAAAAGAAAACAAAAAATAAACTGAGTACATGATGTCTACAATTTTTAGGTTTGGTGACATCAATTAATTAAATAAATCTCTGACATGATTTAATGATAGTTATATAATTTTGTGTTACTAAAATATAGCTTAAAAAGTGTTAAAATCAATAAAATATAGTGTTGCCAAGAGTGCTTTTTAAATAAAGTGATACGTATTTGCATTACAAAAGAAATAACAAAAACAAAGTGATACTTAAAAAGTGTTAATTATATAAAAGTGTTACATATAAGCGTTACATATTGATAAAAGTGTTACCTATTTACGTTACAAAAGAAATAACAAAAAAAAGTGATACTTTGTCACGCCCCAAACGCGACGCAACGGCGATAAATCACTTAAACAGAAATAAATCCAACATTCTAGAAAATGATGTAACAATCCCAATTGAAACAAGGTCTAAAGCAGCGGAAAACTACAAGTATAATACGTTTACAAATACATCCCAACAACCAAATAGCTTACAGTCCAGAACTAGAAAATAAAATTACACATCATATCGCAAGCTTAAGTGTCAAAGGGTCCTACGCCCTTTAATTACAGTCCAGAATTTCAAAGAAAATAAAAGAGTCCAACAACAGTAAAATAAAAGAAAACAGTCCAACAACATAGATAACGATAGGAAGTAAGTCCAACGGGCGGAGCATGAGAATTCAATCCAAGGCAGGTTCATCTTCTTCGACAAAGTCCTCCTCTAAGGTTAGAAAACAGGAAAGGGTGAGACAGTTATCTCAGTAGATGGGGTGATCGTGTGCAAGTGTGGCGATATATATAGTTAATGCGAGAAATTTAGTTGTATGAAAACGCGTGAGAGATGATGCATGATTTCACACACAGTCTACAAGCGTCGTGATAAAGATACTAAAGTAATATACTTATACAGTTTAAGAAAACAGTTCGTGGTCACGCAGGCACTATGGTTCAAGCAGACAGGAGGATTGCGTACGGATTTGTGATGCCAATCCTATGCAAGACAAGTAGCGGTTGCGTACGGATTTGTAGCGCCAACCAAACGGGTCCGGTTAACTCTAGAATCGTGTGGATCAGACAGCGATTCCTTCGTTCTTCCTTGTAACTCCCCGAGTAAGATGGTCCAAGACCTGTCACCTTATCGCTCCATAGGCAAAGACAAAATTCACAGTGGAGTTAGCAAGGCTCGGATTTGTCATAATCATGATTATACTTCAAGTACTACGACCCGCTTCCTCGACAAACTCCGTCCCTCGCCTTGCGATTAGGACGATGGGGCCGGAAGAGTGGAATAGCAAATGAGCTGCCCGGTTCCATCCCCGACGTATCCATTCCGACTGTGAGCTCGACACACCAAGTTGACTCAAACAGGAAAGTAAATACAAGTTCAGGTAGTCAACTAGGGAGTCGAGTATTATTGATTCAGGGAAGCAGTTCAGGAAATTTTTTTAAAAATTGCGAGTGGCAATTATGGTGTTGGTGGAGTTATTTGGATGAAGATGATTATCGTAAGGATAAGCAATCTTCGATATCTTGAAAGATTAGGTGGAACATAAGCCCCGTTATCGATTCAAAATCGCAAGACGATGAAGTCGCCCCGCGATCGGTTTTAATCGGTCAAGACGATCCGATAAGTTAAGGGGTTTTGAGAAAATAAAATATTTTAATTAATAATTAAAGTCATAGGGTCCAGGGCTGTTTTAGTAAATGGAAAATAATTTAAGTTAGGTCCTTGATAAAAAGAAAATTTACAACTAGCCCCGTTTTGTAAAAACCAATACTTTTGGGGTTAAAAATTGAATAATAAATATCCCGACCTTGAAACATTATGAGGTCAGTTCCTAAAATCTCTAAATTGTTCATAGATTCAAGTTTTTAAAGTTTTGAGGTAGAGTTTTTATAAAATTCTCACATTGGCCCCAAATTTGTTAAAATTGTCATTTCGGGCCTTAAGTTTAAAATAATCGGAACTCACAAACCGGGAGGGCTTTTAATGTGATTCCAGTTGGAAAATGTCACTAAGGTTAATAGGATATTGGGACAAAAGCAGTTTTTAAAATAAATAAGTGTAGGTCCTTTAACTTTTGAAAATATCATTTTTATCCCATTTTGAAATAATTGCCTTTAAGGCTTTTAGGGGTCCAATTGTTATGAAATTTGAACCTTGGGTACGAAATATAATTAAGTTATAGTTAAATTAGTATTTCCAGGTGTATGGACTGCATAAGTCCAGGAAATTGTATTTTGGTCCTCAAATTTAATCTTTTACAATTTGGTCCCTCAATTTTTATGAAATTACTTTCCAAGCTCTAACCACTTGGATTTTTGGAATACACTTAAAATATGTTATTTCCAGTCCCTTAAGAGTTAAAATTTCAAATTTTAAAATTAGGGTCTGGTACAGTTTCGAAATTTGCAAAATAGCCCCTAAACTTCTAAAATTTTACAATCTAGTCCTTGGGCTTTTAACGGTTGATTTTATTTATCTAAAAACTCTTAAAACTTTATTAAAATATCAAAACATAATTTTTGAACCTGAGTTCAGTCCCAAAAATCGAAAATTACAGAGAGGTCCCTTAAGTTTTATTTTCTTGCAATTAAGTCCACCAACTTTCCATTTTTGCATTTTAATTCCAAAAGTTGAATTTTAATCAATTATGCTCGACTTGTCCAGGTTATAAATCATTCAAAACATAGATTTCAAGAGTCATACACATACATATCCTTCTCATACAAAATTTCATCCAATATAACAATAAAGTGTAGATGTATGCCCTATTTTTTCGATGAATCGCATTTTGAGCAACACTTGAGGATTTTTCCAACTTGATACAAGAAAATAGCATGCAATACATAATATATATCTCAAGTGCTCAAATCAAAATACTACATGCATTTTTTAAATAAAACACCTATAAGTTGAAAGAATTATTCCACTCACCTCGTAGTAGTTTCTTGGGTTGATCTAAAATGTGGTCTTCTTCCTTGAATTAACTTCTTGACTCAAAATCTTGAAGGTCAGCCCCCTAAATGGTATCCAAACCATTTTTTTTATGTTAAAATTAAAGTCTCAAGTCTAAAGAAAATATACTAGAACCAAATGGTTACTACTCACCTTAGAAATTGAAGGTATAGGTTTGAAGTTTCAAGGAGATAAAATAAAAATGGAAGAAAAATTTCTCACCTTACCTTAGGAAATTTCGGCCCCTTAGAGAAATAATGGAAGAGATTGTTGTGTTCTTGTTCAAGAGTGTTAACAAGGAAAGGTTGAAAGTTTGATTAGATGAGGAAAATTTGATTCTTCTTAAAATTTGGTCTTGAGGATTATTATTATTATTATTATTATTATTATTATTATTATTATTATTATTATTATTATTATTTTGATGTGTAATAATTGGATCACTAAAGTATGTTGGGAGATAAATAAAAAAAAATTGAATGATTCCTCCCCTAAACATGCTATAGCCGAAAGTTGAGGGGAAAAAGAATGATTAACAAATTCTTGTTACTTGTTTATTTGCAAATTTTGGTTGGAAAGAAAAAAGTTGTTCCCCCACCCCTTTATGCATGTGATCAAAAGTTGGGAGCAAAAATAATATGTTTTTTTTTAAGATTGAAATAATTAGGTTTATATATATAGGATGATAAAAATAAAGATGTGAAATAATAAAATGTGTGTTTCCTCAAAATAAATTGGAATTTGGTTAGAAGTCTATTGTAGAATAAGGTGAAATATTTGGATAAGAATTAGAATGTACTCCAAAATTATCGAGGGTTCAATATTTCTAAAGTCGTAGTCATTCGATCAAGTATTAATACTAGAGGAGAATATAAAATTGCTAAGCTCAAAAATGAAAAATGCGTAATTGACGTTGGAAAAACTAAATAAAACTAGTCACGTTTCATTAATAATAGGTCTGTGATACATAGCCGAATAAATAATCACTACAACACCGTATCTCACGTTGTTAAATTTCGGGGCCTCACATTCACCCCTCCTTAAAAGAATTTGGTCCCCAAATTCTCTTCAGAACAACTCTGGATATTGATTCCTTATGTCTTCTTCTATCTCCCACGTTGCGTCTTCATCTCGGTTGTGGTTTCGCCATACCACTTTAACCATCGGAATATCTCTATTACGCAATTGACGTATCTGCTGGTCAATGATCCGGATTGGTTTCTCGATGTAGGATAAATTTTCTCTCAGAGGAGGAGTATCTTGGGTGATGATATGCTTGGGATCTGGTTGATACTTCTTTAACCTCGATACGTGGAATACATCGTGCATTCCCGCATAATGTGCTGGTAACTCAAGTTGGTAGGCTAACTTCCCGATCCTCTGCAAAATCTTGTAAGGTCCAACATATCTCGAACTCAACTTGCCTCCTTTCTTTGGATTGATCAATCCTTTCCGTGGAGAGAGTCCGAGGAATACTTCATCTCCTCGGCTTCAAATTCCGAGTCCTTTCTCCTCTTGTCTCACAGAACTCTTTTGGCGGATCTCGAGTGCGGATCCGTTCCTTGATCAACTTGACCTTCTCCATGGCCTCCTCGAACTAAGTCGACCTTTGGAATCGAGGCGACTTTCGCTTTCTTTTTGGAGTCCATTGGTCATCAATCTCCCAAACAGTAGTGGAGATCTACACTTTCGCCGTACAAGGCTTCGTAGGGTGCCATCCCAATTGTGTCCCGATAGTCAAGTTATTATAGGCGAACTCGGCCAATGGTAAGTGCGAATCCCAACCTCCTTGGAAATCCAATGTGCAGGCTCGCAACATGTCTTCCGAGTTTGAATCGTTCGCTTAGACCGCCATCCTTTGTGGATGTCTTCTTTGTCTTTGAAACTTAGCGAGGTACCCAATTCCTCGTCATGTAAGCATTTCCGAGAATCTGAGACAAACCTCGGGTCTCTGTCGATACTATGTCCACTTTGGCACTCCATGCGGTCGAATGATCTCTGGATATAAATCTGCATGCAAGTTTCGCAAGTCGCGCTTTTCTTCATGGGTAAGAAGTGTGCGATTTCGTGAGTCGGTCTCACGACTACCCATATAGATCATCGCCTCATCTGGTCCTTGGTAGATCTGTCACGAAATCCATCGTTATGTGTTCCCATTTCCACTTTGGACTTCTCAACGCGGTTGCAATAAACCGGATGGTCGTTGGTGTTCTGCTTTTACTCGTTGACACGTTAAACATCTCGCAACGAACTCCGCTACCTGGTTCTTCATATTTACCCACCGTATGTCGTTTCAAGTCCTTATACATTTTGTTTCCTCTTGGGTGTATGGTGTATTTAGAACGGTGTGCTTCTGAGAGAATTCTGCTCCTAATCTGTTCGTCACTCAGCACACAAACTCTATTCCGAAATCTGATGATCCCATCTTCATGTACCGAGAATTCGGATCTCTCTCCTTTAAGTATCTTCTCTTTCAGTTTTTGAAGTTGCACATCTGTCCCTTGTCCTGCTTTGATCTCGTTCAGTAGATTGGGTTTAACTGAAATGTTAGCACATGAAATTTGTGTATTGGTTCTCGTCGGATTCCAAGTGCTCAACTCTTCCAATGATTCCCACTCTCGAATCATTAGTCTGGTTAAACTCGCCTTTCTACTCAAGGCGTCAGCTACTACGTTAGCTTTCCCGGGATGGTATTGAATATCAAAGTGATAGTCTTCTATTAACTCCATCCATCTCCGTTGCCTCAAATTGAGATCCTTCTGAGAGAATAGATACTTTAGGCTCTTATGATCTGTGTAAACCGTGAATATTGCTCCGTAGAGATAGTGCCTCCATTTCTTTAACGCGAACACTATCGCTGCCAATTCCAAGTCATGCGTTGGGTAATTGGCTTCATACGGCTTGAGTTTTCGTGATGCATAAGCAATGACTTTTCCTTCCTGCATGAGCACTGCTCCTAGTCCTTCCTTTGATGCATCACTGTAGACGACAAAGTTTTCTGTTCCCTTTGGAAGGGCTAAGACTGGAGCTGTAGTAAGTCGTTTCTTTAGCTCTTGGAAACTAGTCTCACACTTGTCATTCTACTCAAACTTGACTTGCTTCTGGGTTAGTCGAGTGAGTGGTCCGGCTATCTTGGAGAAATTCTGGATAAATCTTCGATAATATCCAACCAGTCCTAAGAAACTTCTGATCTCCATTACAGACTCTGGTTGTTTCCATTCAACAATGTCTGTACCTTCGAAGGATCTACGGCGATCCGAGTGTCGGATACTATACGTCCCAAGAATGCGACTTCACTAAGCCAAAATTCGCACTTGCTGAATTTGGCATACAACTTGTGCTCTCGTAGTGTCTCCAAAACAATTTTCAGATGACGTCCATGCTCTTCTCTAGACTTAGAGTATACGAGTATGTCATCAATGAATATCACTACGAATTGATCCAAATAAGGTTGAAAAACTCGATGCATCAGATCCATAAATGTTGCTGGTACGTTTATCAGACCGAAAGGCATTACTACAAACTCGTAGTGTCCATATCTGGTTTGAAATGCCGTTTTGGAAATGTCTTCTTCGCGAATCTTTGGTTGATAATATCCTTGTTGTAAATCAAACTTCGAGTACACCGTCGCTCCTTGAAGTTGGTCAAACAGTTCGTCTATCCTCGGGAGGGGGTATTTGTTCTTGATGGTCACGCTATTAAGATCACGATAATCTATACACAGTCTTAATGTGCCATCCTTCTTCTTGATGAATAGTATCGGTGCTCCCCAGGGAGACGTACTTGGTCGGATAAATCCCACATCCATCAACTTCTGTAATTGAGTCTTCAACTCTTGTAACTCAACAGGAGCCATTCTATACGGCGTTCTGGCGATCGGGGCGTTCCTGGTAATACCTCGATGGTGAACTCGACTTCCCTGTCTGGAGGGACAATGGTGAGTTCTTGTGGAAATACATCCGTATATTCCGATACTATAGGTACTTGATTAATTTGTGTCTCAACCTTGGGTTTGTTAATTACAAACGCCAAGTATCCTTGTGCCCCTCTAGTGATCGCCTTCCTCGCTTTCATTGCTTTGAAATGATTGGGGCAATCCTAACTCGTGCTCTTCCCGAAATTTCTACTTCGGCTTACCGGTTCACATAGCTTAATGGACTTGCGATGGCGATCCATTTGTGCATGGTGTGCGATAAACCGGGATTCATCCCCAAAATTATGTCGTATTCGGATATAGGTAATAAAATCAAATTGGCGGAAAATTTATCTCATCAATCTTAACTTCGCATGCATTATAGATAATATCTGTTATCTGGCTTGCGCCCATAGGAGTTGATACTTTTAGACCTATAGGCATATGTTCCATGCATGCATGCAGCTTGTGTACAAAATGTGGTGCGACAAATGAATGCATTGATCCAGGGTCAAATAGTACTTTAGCGTAGTGGCTAGATACTAGAAGCGTACCTTCCACCACATTTGTTGCCTCTGGAGCCTCATGTCAGGCTAGTGCAAATGCTCGAGCGGGCATTCTTGCCTGGTTACCCTGGCCGTTACCCGGCTTCTGTAGTTGCACCTGTTTGGTTCGGTCTTCGTATTTCGCAATCCTTCACCAGGTGCTGATCACTACCATAAGCGTAAACACCTTCCCCGCTTACGCCAACGATCGTTGGCGGTATGCCCTGGTTTTCGTAATGTGTACACACTTGACCCGCTTTTTCTCAGATCGTCCTTTTCTTTTATCCGCCTCATTAATCGTCCTTCAAACTTAGTAGGTCGCTTAGATGGTCATCCCACGATTGTCCTCTTGAGACTGTTTGATGGCCTACTCTCTGAATCTCTCCAATACGGTTCGATCCCCGACTGGATGCGGAGAGCCGCCTTTACCGCGGCCGAGTAGGTTTTCATTTCAACAATCGAGCCGCTTTTGAAGTTCTAGCTTGATCCCGTGTGAACTTATATAATTTGTCCTCTTTTCATCAGACGATTGTCCCAGGCGTATTTGGACAATCGATGAAACTCAGACTCGTACTGGGCTACAGACATATTCCCCTATCTCAACCTATAGAACTCATCCCGGCGTGCCTCCTTCACGACTCGGGGAATATACTTCTCATTGAATTTAGCCAGGAAATTTTCCCACGTCCTATCTACTTGGTCCTGGTCCCATTTTCTCTCAACTGCTCGCCACCAATCTCTAGCAAATGATTCTAGTCGAACACGGCGAGCGTAACCTTTGTTCCCCGAGTATTGGAGAGCATTGAAGATATTCTCCATTTTCCCAATCCATTCTTCTGCCTTTAAGTCATCTGGCTCTCCTAAGAAAGCCGCTGGGTCAAATCGCAAGAATTGCTCCAGAGTGCGATCATTCGCCTCTTTAGCAGGCTCGGGAATACGTCGTTGAGGCTCTGCTTGTTGCCTCATGAAGACCAGTATCTGTTGCAGGGCTATTGCAGTCAATTTATCTCCTGCGACTGGCGGAGGAGGTGGTGGTAATTCGGGGGAGGGTACCCGTTCCTTGGGTACATCCTCATACCTTCGGGGAACACAGCGGGGTCTCCCGCGTCCACGATTTCGGCCATGTATCGTAGTTTAGTTACAATTCGAGAAGGAATGATTTCAATAAGTACTTGCATATAACAAGTTATATCACAACAACAATACACAAGACATAGAATAAGTAGAAAAAATATATTCATTGATGTGAAATTTGAATACACCCGAATGAGTTCATACAACAGGAATATAGAATCGAAGATAAACTAGAGTCAGGATACAACTTGCTCAAAGTATAACGGAAAGCAAAATACAACAGGATGAAATAAGTGTCGGCTAAAATCTAGCATAGAAGCTATCTACTCGGTGAGGTTGCCGTCATCATCACTAGCGGCCTCGTCCATAACCGGATCCTGATCGGGCTGAGGTACCGCCGGCGGCCGGTAGGCCAATCGGCTAAATCGCCCCTTTGCTCCGATCCGGAGCATCATCGAGTGGGGCGGCTTCAAGCGCCTCGGGCTCTTCATCTTCTATTGGATCCTCATCGGGATCCTCTTTGGGATCTTCTTCAGGATCCTCCTCGGGATCCTCTTCATTATCGGCCTCGAAGTCGGGCATGGGTTCCGCCTCGGGTGGTGGCAGCCTCCAAAGCAGCATCCCGCTGAGTTAAGGCATGCGTGAGGTCCTCTATCACCTGCATTTGTTTGATGATTGTATCTTCGAGACGATCAATGGTGGCTCTCGACATGTATGCATCCCTTTCCCACTTTCCGCGGCCTTCCTTGGCGCGTTCCATCTTCGTGCGAGTAATTTCCAAGTGTTCCTGGATTGACTGGATTTGATCGCGAGCACGGATCGTATCCTCACGATCCTTAGCAAGGAGGGTAAGATCGTTCTTCTCCTCTTGGCTCTTCTGCCAATTCTGAGATAGCCCGAAAGTATTCCTGGTGCCAGTGGTTCGTGTATGCCCGGAAGTAATCACGTTCGGCACGGGCCTCCAATAATTCCCACCAGATAGGTGGCATCAGCTCCATCCTGAATAAGCCAAACTAAGAAGGATTAGACGAAGCAAGAAAAGATAGGAAAGAACAAGGAAATAATGACTAAGGAAAGTCAGTCAAGAGTCAACTAAGTCAATTCAAGTATGACTATGGATTCTCCAGTATAAATTCTAACTTAACATAAACATCAATAATACGGTTCTATGCCATTATTGAAATCGATTTCACACTTAATTGGTCAGGTCGTGGTACTATCCAACACAGTCCGAGGGTCCTATCCTGTGTCAGCTTGGTGTAAGTTTCCATCTTACTAGCCGAGCTCTGATACCATAGCTGTCATGCCCCAAACGCGACGCAACGGCGATAAATCACTTAAACAGAAATAAATCCAACATTCTAGAAAATGATGTAACAATCCCAAGTGAAACAAGGTTTAAAGCAGCGGAAAACTACAAGTACAGTACGTTTACAAATACATCCCAACAACCAAATAGCTTACAGTCCAGAACTAGAAAATAAAATTACACATCATATCGCCAGCTTAAGTGTCAAAGGGTCCTACGCCCTTTAATTACAGTCCAGAATTTCAAAGAAAATAAAAGAGTCCAACAGCAGTAAAATAAAAGAAAACAGTCCAACAACATAGATAACGATAGGAAGTAAGTCCAACGGGCGGAGCATGAGAATTCAATCCAAGGCAGGTTCATCTTCTTCGACAAAGTCCTCCTCTAAGGATAGAAAACAGGAGGGGGTGAGACAGTTATCTTAGTAGATGGGGTGATCGTGTGCAAGTGTGGCGATATATATAGTTAATGCGAGAAATTTAGTTGTATGAAAACACGTGAGAGATGATGCATGATTTCACACACAGTCTACAAGCGTCGTGATAAATATATTTAATTAATATACTTATACAGTTTAAGAAAACAGTTCGTGGTCACGCAAGCACTATGGTTCAAGCAGACAGGAGGATTGCGTACGGATTTGTGACGCCAATCCTATGCAAGACAAGTAGCGGTTGCGTACGGATTTGTAGCGCCAACCAAATGGGTCCGATTAACTCCAGAATCGTGTGGATCAGACATCGATTCCTTCGTTCTTCCTTGTAACTCCCCGAGTAAGATGGTCCAAGACCACACCTTATCGCTCCATAGGCAAAGACAAAATCCACAGTGGAGCTAGCAAGGCTCGGATTTGTCATAATCATGATTATACCTCAAGTACTACGACCCGCTTCCTTGACAAACTCCCCCCGGTTGGGGATTAGGGCGATGGGGCCGGAAGAGTGGAATAGCGGCCGAGCTGCCCGATTCCATCCCCCGACGTATCCATTCCGATTGTGAGCTCGACACACCAAGTTGACTCAAACAGGAAAGTAAATACAAGTTCAGGTAGTCAACCAGGCAGTCGAGTATTATTGATTCAGGGAAGCAGTTCATGAAATTTTTTTAAAAATTGCGAGTGGCAATTATGGTGTTGGTGGAGTTATTTGGATGAAGATGATTATCGGAAGGATAAACAATCTTCGATATCTTGAAAGATTAGGTGGAACATAAGTCCCGTTATTGATTCAAAATCGCAAGACGATGAAGTCGCCCCGCGATCGGTTTTAATTGGTCAAGACGATCCGATAAGTCAAGGGTTTTGAGAAAATAAAATATTTTAATTAATAATTAAAGTCATAGGGTCCAGGGCTGTTTTAGTAAATGGAAAATAATTTAAGTTAGGTCCTTGATAAAAAGAAAATTTACAATTAGCCCCATTTTGTAAAAACTAATACTTTTGGGGTTAAAAATTGAATAAATAAATATCCCGACCTTGAAAAATTATGAGGTCAGTTCCTAAAATCTCTAAATTGTTCAGAGATTCAGGTTTTTAAAGTTTTGAGGTCGAGTTTTTATAAAATTCTCACATTGGCCCCAAATTTGTTAAAATTGTCATTTCAGGCCTTAAGTTTAAAATAATCGGAACTCACAAACCGGGAGGGCTTTTAATGTGATTCCAGTTGGAAAATGTCACTAAGGTTAATAGGATATTGGGACAAAAGCAGTTTTTAAAAGAAATAAGTGTAGGTCCTTTAACCTTTGAAAATCTCATTTTTGTCCCATTTTGAAATAATGCCTTTAAGGCTTTTAGGGGTCCAATTGTTATGAAATTTGAACCTTGGGTCCAAAATATAATTAAGTTATAGTTAAATTAGTATTTCCAGGTGTATGGAATGCATAACTCCAGGAAATTGTATTTTGGTCCTCAAATTTAATCTTTTACAATTTGGTCCTTCAATTTTTATAAAATTACTTTCCAAGCTCTAACCACTTGGATTTTTGGAATACACTTAAAATATGTTATTTCCAGTCCCTTAAGAGTTAAAATTTCAAATTTTAAAATTAGGGTCTGGTACAGTTCCGAAATTTGCAAAATAGCCCCTAAACTTCGAAAATTTTACAATCTAGTCCTTGGGCTTTTAACGGTTGATTTTATTTATCTAAAAACTCTTAAAACTTTATTAAAATGTCAAAACATAATTTTTGAACATGAGTTCAGTCCCAAAAATCAAAAATTACAGAGAGGTCCTTTAAGTTTTATTTTCTTGCAATTAAGTCCACCAACTTTCCATTTTTGCATTTTAATTCCAAAAGTTGAATTTTAATCAATTATGCTCGACTTGTCCAGGTTATAAATCATTCAAAACATAGATTTCAAGAGTCATACACATACATATCCTTCTCATACAAAATTTCATCAAATATAACAATAAAATGTAGATGTATGCCGTATTTTTTCGATGAATCGCATTTTTGAGCAACACTTGAGGATTTTTCCAACTTGATACAAGAAAATAGCATGCAATACATAATATATATCTCAAGTGCTCAAATCAAAATACTACATGCAATTCTTAAATAAAACACCTAGAAGTTGAAAGAATTTTTTCACCCACCTCGTAGTAGTTTCTCGGGTTGATCTAAAATATGGTCTTCTTCCTTGAATTAACTTCTTGACTCAAAATCTTGAAGGTCAGCCCCTAAATGGTATCCAAACCATTTTTTTATGTTAAAATTAAAGTCTCAAGTCTAAAGAAAATATACTAGAACCAAATGGTTACTACTCACCTTAATGTCTTCAAGTAGTCTCAAAAATGGAATTTCCTCTTCAAGCTTGTAGTCAAATTTAAGTCTCTAATTCTTCAAGAAATTTCTCTAGGAGTACCTCATCAAGAAGGATTCATCAAGTTAGAAATTGAAGGTATAGGTTTGAAGTTTCAAGGAGATAAAATAAATATGGAAGAAAACTTTCTCACCTTACCTTAGGAAATTTCGGCCCCTTAGAGGAAGAATGGAAGAGATTGTTGTGTTCTTGTTCAAGAGTGTTAACAAGGAAAGGTTGAAAGTTTGATTAGATGAGGAAAATTTGATTCTTCTTAAAATTTGGTCTTGAGGAGGATTATTATTATTATTATTATTATTATTATTATTATTATTATTATTATTATTATTATTATTATTATTATTATTATTATTATTATTATTATTATATTTTGATGTGTAATAATTGGATCACTAAAGTATGTTGGGAGATAAATAAAAAACAATTGAATGATTCCTCCCCTAAACATGCTATAGCCGAAAGTTGAGGGGAAAAGGAATGATTAACAAATTCTTGTTACTTGTTTATTTGCAAATTTTGGTTGGAAAGAAAAAAGTTGTCCTCCCACCCCTTTATGCATGTGATCAAAAGTTGGGAGCAAAAATAATATGTTTTTTTTTAAGATTGAAATAATTAGGTTTATATATATAGGATGATAATAATAAAGATGTGAAATAATAAAATGTGTGTTTCCTCAAAATAAATTGGAATTTGGTTAGAAGTCTATTGTAGAATAAGGTGAAATATTTGGATAAGAATTAGAATGTACTCCAAAATTATCGAGGGTTCAATATTTCTAAAGTCGTAGTCATTCGATCAAGTATTAATACTAGAGGAGAATATAAAATTGCTAAGCTCAAAAATACGAAATGCGTAATTGACGTTGGAAGAACTAAATAAAAGTAGTCACGTTTCATTAATAATAGGTCTGTGATACATAGCCGAATAAATAATCACTACAATATCGTATCTCACGTTGTTAAATTTCGGGGCCTCACATACTTAAAAAGTGTTACTTATATAAAAGTGTTACATATAAGTGTTACATATTGATAAAGTGCTACAAAAGTGTTACATAAATATTGTAATGTAAAAAGTGTTACAAACATGTGTTACATATGTACCTTATGTAAAAAGTGCTACAAAATTTGTGTTACCTAATGTCACTTATGTTGTAGTGATTATTGATGAAGTTAATTATGCTATGTAACATATTGTGGTATTAGTGATATACTAGAATAACACCCGTGTGTTACGCGGGATTTGTCAAAGATATTTACCTGCATAAATTTTAAAGATAACAAATTTAAAAGAAGTGTAGATAGAATCCTTAATTTTTAGATTATTTGTTATCTCCTAGATTTGTTAACTTTTACATTAAAAAATATATATTCTGAACTAATAGAGTATTTTTCAATAAAAATATCTTCGGATAGATTTGATCATATTGACTTTTCCAAACAGGTTGTGAGCAAATCTTTTATATTTGAGATTATATTTTATCTTTTAGAATCTTAATTAAATATGTTATCTTTTAATTTTGCACATAGGTTTGCCACATAGATAAATGTGAAGCCGCCATATGGAATTGGGAGAATGCGAAGTTGACAAATGTCCAAGATTAATCAGGTGATAACATGTATTAACTTTGTTTTTTCTTTTAGTATATAAGGTAGATTTGGTGGGTATTAGCTTGGTTTTCGTACTGAACTTTATTATTATTTTTTTCTAACATTTAAGTTATATATTATTACTTCTTCAACAACAGAACTAAATATAATGTAATTAGAGGAAATAAGCTGAACATAGAAATTTAGATTATTGAGAATGTAGTTAAAATACTCGCAACATAAACTTCAATTATTTCGTTACAAAAATCTAATTATTGAGTAAGAGACAAAATCAAGAAAAGACTGGTATAGCTTTCTTGCTTGCTCTATCTAAGCCTCTGCCTTGAATCTTTTTCGCCCATCATCTGAACGTAATAAATTGATCTACTGATTGCTAGGGCTGTATTTAATAGAAAAAACACATAATTAGTTAGGAAAATATATACAAATTAAAAACCTTACTGTTTCTGGAATTTTGAACCAATTATTTCATGATATTTAATTAGAAAAACATAATGTACAAAATGACTTACAGGAGACATGAAACATATTTGTAAAATTCAGGGCTTTGCATTCATATGGAAGAGCTGCGGCTCTGATTTCAGTAGGCTTATACGATAATCGATTTGGTGAACTTTTAAAGCATAAGCATACCACAGCTGAAGGAGCACCAATCCAAGATTTGGCACCATTGCAACATTCCTCGCTAGGCTTGGTGGAGTTAGCGCTCACCGACAAAAAAGTCTTTGCAAGGTTCCACGTTCTCAATTGGAATGTTGGTACATTCAATTCCAACACAGTTTCCATTTGCAACCAAAGATAACAGAACCAAACCGAAAAGAAAGATAGTCTTAGACATCTTATAGTTTGTGCTAGTAGATATGTGTATTCAAGATTTGTGTATTGAATGGTAATACTTCTCAAGTGATACTATAATTTATAGGCAAAGCAAAATAGCATTTTGGTCTAGTTGAATTGTTATTACTCTAACCATAAAAGATCACGATAATCTTGTTATAGATTACAATAATGATATTATAGAAAATAGTAAGTCAAAATGCTTGTAATATATCATTTTCATCACCAATTTGGTAGCCATCAATTAAGTTTTTGTGGATTGTTCTGAATTGATAATATATAAGATAGTAGATTACATTAATAAAATTATGGAAAATATTAAGTAAAAATGGTGGTAATATATCGTTTTTATCACCAATTTGGTAACCATAAGATAAGTTTTTGTGGACTTTTTTGACTTGAAAATCTAGAAGAAAATAAAGAAAATACAATATAGTCTTATCACCATAATTTAGCCATGTCTCTTATACTCAGGTTTGATTCACAATATGTAGCATAAGAGTTTTGTATTGTTGCCATTTCATGTGTAAATTTGGCCATATTCCAAAGACTACAATGTCAAATTAATGAAAATGAAAGCTATTGTTTAAAAAAGTTATTTTTCGGGTTCAACTTTGCGCTCTAGTGGTAGAGTCTAGTGTTGTAAGGGCGAAGTGCATATGTACATTCCCCAATTATGTGAAGCCCCGATTTTTCGAACATATAATTGACTCTTATTGTCGTCTATGTATTTGATCGACTGTTTTACCACGTCACTTTGACGGGTAATTATTAATAATATATATTTTGTATTTTATTTCATTTCATTTATTACTTGTGATCATGATCTTTATTAATTCTATTTCTCATTTATGATCACTTGATTGATCATTATTACTATTTTTGTATTTATTAGTCACCTTAGAATTTTAAGAGACTATTTATTTTAGAGACTTTTACCTTATAGAATTAAGATTTTGATTTAGATAAGATAAGTTTTTGTGGACTTTTTGACTTTTTTTTTTTTGGGATGGGCGATGCACGAATTGTATTTGCACAAAAATAATTTTTAGTGATTGCAAATTTTTCAGAATTTCAATAAATAATTAATATATAAATTTAATTAATTTGATTATAAATCATACGCTTAAATAATATAAAAATAAATTATTATATTAAAAATTCTCTACAATAAATTTGGTTGATAATAAATTTTGTGAATGTGAGTTGTATCTATTTATTGAACATGTTTATCTATAAAAAGTAAAAATTTGAAAAAATAAATATTCCCAATGCTAAATATTAACGTGTTATATTTTCAATAATATCAACAATAAAGTCATTTCAAACTCCAATATTTTTTAGGGTTTAAAAAGTCAAAAAATTGTTAGAATTATTAAAGGAATTAAACAAAAAATTTGTTTCATATTTAGCAACATAATTTTAGGGAAAAATAAAATATTTCAAAAAATAAAAATTATTTTGTGAGACCCCAGATTTATCAATCGTAGATGACGCGACCGCGGATATTATTTTTTTTCTTCCGATACAATTTTTAAATATTCCGATAATGTGACACCCCACTTCCGAATAACTCTGTAATATAATCACGGTGGAAATAATGGAATAGTTGAGATTTTGAAAATTCCATTTTTTAAATATTAATTATGATATTGTTGCTAATTAAGAACTTATTTAATTAATTTTAGTAGCAATTTGTCAAGGCAAATTTGCTTATTAATTTATGTGCAAACCGCTTCTATTACGCGTCGCTGTGTGCAACTTGACTTTTTGAAAACTATAAATACAATGTTTCTATTGTTTTTTCAGTTCATTCGGAAATAAAAAAAACTTCAGTTCTTTTTTCATATTTGTAAATATATTACATATTCGCATTTACGTATTATTTATTTCTAACACCATCACGATCTCATAGTAAATCGCCATCGTGAGTCGTCTCTAAGAGTCATTGTCGGAATCGATCCTAGCAAGGATTAGTGCCTTGATTGTTCCTGCCCAAACGAAGATCCGAACCAAAAGTGGGTAAAATGTCATTTTTCTAAAGAAATTAGTTTTGCTAATAATTTAATAAATTTCATGGCATTAGCTATTTCATGAACTTCATGACATTAAACTATTTTGTAAAGATAAATTAATTGCAACTCTATTAAAATTGTATGTATTCATAGACTTCCATTGTATTTATGATTTTTAATTACTTGTACTTTAGATAATAACTCTTGTCGAGTATAAGCTAAGGAATATGTGGAGATGTAATTTATTGGGTATTATTTTATAGTATAACAAAATTGGTGCGTGATGATTATGGTATTAGAGCTTGGGTGTAAAGGAACTACACCTAAGCTAAACTAGGATAGGGTCTTTGGCCCGTGATGGGCTAAGCGGTACGGATAGACTTAAGATTTGATCGAAATAACAATTTAGACATATTTGATTGATTAGATTATATAACAACTTATGCATTATCACATCTGGGTTGGCTTGTCACTTCCGACTCACAACCAATCTGTTTCTTGGGTTCGCGTTACATTCGGCACGAGAACTATTCTACTGCTCGGGTTGGCTTATCACTTCCACTCGCAACTAATCAAGCTTTCTTTGGGTTCGCGTGACACATTCGGCACAGAACCATTACTGCTTACTGGGTTGGCTTGTCACTTCCGACTCACAACCAACTGTTTTACTGGGTTCGCGTGACACATTCGGCACAGAACCATTACTGCTTGACTGGGTTGGCGTATCATTTTTGACTCGCAATTATTCTAGGAAGGAATTTGGGGGCCAAATTCTTTTAAGGATGGGAGAGTGTGACACCCCACTTCCGAATAACTCCATAATATAATCACGGTGGAAATAATGGAATAGTTGAGATTTTGAAAATTCCATTTTTTAAATATTAATTATGATATTGTTGCTAATTAAGAACTTATTTAATTAATTTTAGTAGCGGTAAAGGCAAAATGCTTATTAATTTATGTGCGGCTAAATTGATTTGCAAATTTGCTTCTATTAAATCGTCAACCTGTGCGGCAAATTGAAGAAGCTTTTTGAAAACTATAAATAGAATGTTTCTATTGTTTTTCAGTTCATTCGGAAATCAAAAAAACTTCAGTTCTTTTTTCATATTTGTAAATATATTACATATTCGCATTTACGTATTATTTATTTGTAACACCATCACGATCTCGTAGTAAATCACCATCGTGAGTCGTCTCTAAGAGTCATTGTCGGAATCGATCCTAGTAAGGATTAGTGCCTTGATTGTTCCTGCCCAAACGAAGATCCGAACCAAAAGTGGGTAAAATGTCATTTTCCTGAAGAAATTAGTTTTGCTAATAATTTAATAAATTTCATGGCATTAGCTATTTCATGAACTTCATGACATTAAACTATTTTGTAAAGATAAATTAATTGCAACTCTATTAAAATTGTATGTATTCATAGACTTCAATTGTATTTATGGTTTTTAATTATTTGTACTTTAGATAATAGCTCTTGTCGAGTATATTATTTTATAGTATAACAAAAATTGGGGCGTGACAGATAATTTATTCTTATATTTACTACTTATAACAATGCCCTTATAATGGACGGCCATGGTAATGATTTTGGAGTAAAAATATCATCCAACTCTTGTACACTTACACCTTATCTTAGTCATCTTGTGTATAATTATACCATTAATTCAAACATTATACACATCATCTCATACATTAATTCTTTAATACTATTTTTCCCAACATGTTAGAGTCTTCCCAACATTCCTTCTCTTTCCATACCTTGCCCATACTTTGACTAGTCTAATTGTCTCCATGCAAGAGACAATTTGCAAGACACAAATTTAATGTACATTCCCCAATTATCCCCATTGTACTAAAAAAGAATGTTATTTTCTCTATTGTTGTTCTACTTGTTTTTCTAATGTTGAACATATGAAAGAACTATTTTTTTCATCACATCATATTTCTTGTGTTTAAGTAGATAAGAATTTTTATATTTTTTATTTTGCTGATTTTACCATGTATTTTAATTATTCGTGTTATTAAGTCAATTTTTAATTATTTTTTGAAATTTAGTTGTAAAGATTTGTATTGTACTATTTGGATTTTCTATTTATTATGTTCTATTCGAGTTCTCATATTTGGTATTTTCAGGATTGGCGATGCACGAATTGTATTTGTACAAAAATAATTTTTAGTGATTGCAAATGTTTTAGAATTTCAATAAATAATTAATATATAAATTTAATTAATTTGATTATAAATCATACAGTTAAATAATATAAAAATAAATTATTATATTAAAAATTCTCTTTAAGGACAATAAATTTGGTTGATAATAAATTTTGTAAATGTGAGTTGTATCTATTTACTGAACATGTTTATCTATAAAAAGTAAAAATTTGAAAAAAGAAATATTCCCAATGCGAAATATTAACGTGTTATATTTTCAATACAAATCAACAATAAAGTCATTTGAAACTCCATTATTTTTTAGGGTTTAAAAAGTTAAACAATTGTTAGAATTATTAAAGGAATTAAATAAAAATCGTGTTTCATATTTAGCAAAATAAGTTTAGGGAAAAATAAAATATTTCAAAAAATAAAAATTATTATATTTTTATATACGTACATATATCATAAAAATATCAAACAAACAACTTCATATCCAACAGTCAATATGTACATTTTTAAAAGTTGAATATCAAAATACACTGACAAATATTAAAAAAAATCTATTAATATAAAAAGTATGTTGATAAATATAAGAAGTAGTTTTCTATATACATTATTATGAATATAATTTTATATTAAATAAAATTTCTATTTCTTCTTACATGAATATATATAATTATAACATTATGTATCTATAAAATATAATTAGGGGTGTGCACGGTACGGGATGGTTCGGAGATTCACAAATCTCGAACCGCCCGTCGAGAGTTCTGGAGATTCTAAAAATCAATCTCCGAAACGAAACGTAGAGAAAAAATCTCCGTACCGAACCATACCGAAAATTCGGTACGATTTGGTACGGAGATTCAGTTCTAACGGGACGGTACGGTTCGGTACGGTGAAACGGATATTGATCATAAGTAAAACACATAAAATAAGAAAAAAATATAAAAAATGAATGAAAAATTCACCAAACAATTATAGTCCATTCTTTTTTTCTAAATTTGATTAATTAAAATAACTAAAATATTAAAATTACTTTTACTTAATATATAATTGCAATTCTAAAATCATTTTATATCATTTGTCTTCTCATTGATTAAGAATTTAGAATCTAATGCCTGTGTAGTGACTACTTATTTATTTCTTGTAATATCCTTGTCTAAATTGATTTAAGATGCATTTTTGATTCCTCTATGATCGCTAGTATATTCTAAAAATCATTCAAACTTAATAAATAATTAAATATTACTAAATTAAATGATATAAATTCGTAGAAACTTAATATAATAATTATATCAGATGATTTTCTAGGTTAATTAAATGTGGGGTGTCACAACATCAAAATATAAATAAGATAAAAATAATATATATGTATGTATTAAAAAATTCTTAAAAATCGGTTCTAGCTTCGGATCTTCGGTTTGGTACGGATGCATGCGGTTGATGATTCGATGCGAATATTTCAAAAATCTCCAGAACCGTACCATAAAATTTTTCGGGACGGTTCGGTTCGGAGAAAGTCAAAAAGTCAACGGATATTTTCGGTTCGGATATTTTTCGGTTCGGATATCGGTTTGGTTCCAATGATCTTCAAGTCCTGTGCACACCCCTAAATATAATATGTAAATAGTATTTAGATACATTTTTCTTTAATTAAAATAAATATTTTATGATTGAATTTAGTCAAAACTTAAATACAATTCTATATAATTATGAAGAAATGAGATAAGCTCAAATATAAAGTATATATATTTATAGATAGTCAAAATACATGAATATGCAAATGATGTCCTGTAGCTAAAATGCATAATTTTTAAAGCTCGTCATAAAATAATGAGTAAATATGTCATATATTTTCTTTTATTTATTATGTTTATTTTTTTAATTTTATATATACAATATAGGTGTCAAACTGAAGACCGTTAAAAGATGATTAATTGGATATATTATACGTCAAAAACAGATTTTAAACAGAAAAATTATTAATGTTTAAAATAAAAAGAAAAAATAAGTATAATAATTAATGCAAGACACACACGATTTAAAAACTTATATAACTCTATATTTTATGTAACATTAAAAAATAATTTTTTTAAAGAAAGTTGACCACCATATATAAAAAAATCTCATTTTATTAGTTAAATCCAAAAAACAAAAAAAGAATTATTGTTTTAGAAAATGAAAAAGGCGGGAAAAGTAAGAGTTACTATTTTAAAAATAGTCTCTTATTATATATATATATATATATATATAGATATTATAATTTTATGATAAGACTCTGATGTGTTCGATTTCCACCACTCCATCCCCTCCAATGACATATACTCAAAACAATTAATAATTTTATGATAAAAATTGTTATTTAGGTAAGTTTCATTATATTATATATATATATATATATATATACTAGACGTAATAAATAACGCTGCAAATTTGGTAAATTTTGTGTTTGATCTTATTAAAATTTACATAAAAATTATGTTTCCAAATTTGTGTGTGATCTCCATTAATTTTCATATTATGTCTTTTTTATATTTAGTAATTTCGTCCTTTTTCATATTTTTTGACGTATAATATATCAAATTAATAATCTTTTTACTATCTCCGTTTTCAAATGATTCATTGTTTGTAATCTTTCAAATCATTTGATATTGGTTTAATTTTAGTTGATAAAATACTATAGATACGAAAGAAGAAATTAATATTGATCACCATTTGATATGGAGTCCGAATAAAAATTGTGTCGGAGAGTTACAAGGAAGAAACGAAGAAATCATTTGTCGATCCACACGATTTTGGAGTTAATCGGACCCGTTTGGTTGGCACTACAAATCCGTGCACGCGATTACTTTGTATTGCATTGGTTGGCACTACAAATTAAATGCGCAACCATTACTTGTCTTGCATAGATGACGTTACATTAAAATGCACGCAATCTACTGTCTTGCCTTAATCACATAGTGCCTGTGTGACCATGAACTGTTTCTTAAATTGTATAAGTATATTACTTTAAGTATGTTTATCACGTCGCTTGTGAACTATGTGTGAAATCACGCATCATATCTCACGCATTTTTCATACAACTGTTTTTCTTGCATTAACTATATATATCGCCACACTTGCACACGATCACCTCATCCACTGAGATTTCTGTCTCATCCCCTCCTGTTTTCTAAAGGCTAGATGAGGAGTATGTTGAAGATGTTGAACCTACCACGGACTGAATTCCCGTGCTCTGCCTATTGGACTCGCTTTCTATTATTGTTGATGTAGGTCCCAAGGGGTGTAAGTGTAAGGTTTAGAAGGGGGGTTGAATAAACCTTACCAAATTTTTGATTTAGTCCTTTTAAAAATTCGAGTTGATACTACAAAGTTGTATCCTTGGTGGACAGCCAATTTAGTTAATCAAGTAGAGTTAGTCTCTCACTGGACTCAACCGAGTTGATGGAATAACTCAGCTGTTAAGTCTAAATTAACTCAACTGTGGTTTGTTTTCAGCGGAAGACTTAACCTTCCTACAATCCTTCGTGGAATGTAGACCCCTTGATTCTTCAGTAATTTCCTCTTCAACTGATTGAAGTTATCTTTCCTTCACGGTGAGTGTTGGATTGATGTTCTTCGTAGTGTAGGCTTGAGGATTGAGCGTTTAATAACTTGAGAATATTTCAGGTTTCTGATTCGATAATTGCTTGAATGTTTGTGGTTCCACGGTCTCATCCTCTCGAGTTATTCCTCGGCCTTTTATAGTGATCTTTCAAAAATCGCCTTGAAGAGATAGGCTTATTTTTGAAAGTCACTTGTGGTCGTTGGCTTGTCTTGTTGCGATCCTTGGAATTGCCATTTCCTCGTATGAATTGTTCTTCACCTTTTTTAGTTCGACACGGTGTAGTGCTTCCCATTGGTTTATTCCTTTTGCACGCTTCGGGGTGAGCACTTGAGAAAGGTAGCATGGAGATATTACTTGTTTAGGTAATTCTCTTGATTTACGTGCAACGGATCTTTTTCGATTATCTCGACTTGACCGCATTTCCTTGCTTTCCCAGGTGACTTAGAGTCGACTTCCAATCATGGATGACTCTTCTCCGTCACTTCAACTTGAGACTTGGTTTTTCTTGAGTTGACTTGACGATCTCCACTCACCGCATCTCACCGCTCCTTGATAGAGTTCCGTCTTCTCTTCTTTGCCATACTCAATTTGTCTTGCGGCCCGAGTCTTCCTAGTCTCCGGTTGTCTTCTTGCATGTTTGGGCATAGCTGACTTAACTCAGCTTGACCAACCCTATTTGTTACAATGCAGTTTACAACAAAAATTGGGGTGCCAACTTCCTATTCTAAGTTTTACATGGCATTCATCAAAATCTAAACAAAAAATTTCCCAACAGTTGATGTTGCTGGACTTGTTTCTTTTACTTTTGTTATTGTTGGACTCTCTTTTATTCCGTTTTCAATTTGGACTGTACTTAAGGGCGTGGGACCCTTTGACACTTAAGCTTGGGATGTTGTGCACTTTATTTTGGTTTGGACTGTAAGTTAATTCGGATATTTCTTATGGGTTGTATTTAGATATTTGTTAGACCTTAAGTTGTAATTTGTACTTGTATTTTATTTTCCGCTGCTTTAGACTCTGTTTCACTTGGAGTTATTGTATCATTGTCTAGATTGTTGGGTTTAATTATGTTTAAGTTTTGGATTGTCGTCGCATCCTGTCTGGGGCGTGATAGTTTTACTGGTATCATAGCTTGGTTAATAAGATGGAAACTTACACCGAGCTGACCCAAGATAGGACCCTCAGTCTGTGTTGGGTACTACCGCGACTTGACTAATTAAGTGTGAAATTGATTTCAAAATGACATAGAATCGTATTATTGATGATTAAACTGAGTTAAGAATTTTATACTTGGAGATTCTATAGTCATACTTGTCATGACTTAGTTGACTCTTGACGGACTTCCTTTATTCATTCTTTCCTATTCTTCCTTATCTTTCCTTTACATTCGACTAATCCACCTTAGTTGTGTTTGACCAGGATGGAGCCGGCACCCCCGACTTGGTGGGACGTATTCGAGGCCTGCGCCGAGCGTGACTATTTTAGGGCACTCAAGATCCATTGGCACCCGGAATGTATTTGAGCCACCTCGGGGCCCGACGTGAGGCGCCCGGTCTGCGAGAGCTAGAGCGTCTCTTGGCGAGGAGCCAGGAAGAGAAGAATAATTTGGCGATCATTGTCAAGGACCGCGACAACACCATTCGTGCGCGCGAAGACCAAATCCAGTTGATCCAGGAGCGCCTGGATAATATGCGGGAAAAGTTGAAGCGAGCTTGCGATGGTCGCCAGAAGTGGGAGATGGACGCCCACATGTCTAGGGACACTATTGACTGTTTGGAGGAGACCCCGCCGAGTTCCCCGAAGGAATGATGACGTACCTAGGGAACAGGTACCCTCCCCTGAATTACCACTACCTCCTCCACCAGCTGAGGGAGACAATCTGATTGCGCAAGCCCTACAACAAATCCTGGTTTTCATGAGGCAACAAGCAGAGCCTCAACAGCGTGTTCCCGAACCCGCCCAAGAGGCGAACTATCACGTCCTAGAGCGTTTCTTATCGTTCGACCCATCGGCTTTCTTTGGAGAGCCAGATGATCTGAAGGTAGAGGACTGGGTCAAGAAACTGGAGAATATCTTTAATGCTCTCTAATATTCAGATGAGCAGAAAGTCATATTCGCTGTATTTCGACTCGAATTGGCTGCTAGAGATTGGTGGAGAGCAGTTGAGAGAAAATGGGAATAGGACCGGGTAGCCAGAACATGGGAAATTTCCTTGCTGAATTCAATCAACAGTACATTCCCCAAGTTGTGAAAGAGGCACGCCGGGATGAATTCCATAGGTTGAGACACAAATTAACCAAGTACCTATAGTATCGGAATACACAGATGTATTTCCACAAGAACTCACCACTATCCCTCCATATAGAGAAGTCGAGTTCACCATCGAGGTGCTACCAGGAATTGCCCCGATTGCCAGAACGCCGTATAAAATGGCTCCTCTTGAGTTGCAGGAGTTGAAGACTCAATTCCTTGGCGATGGATGTGGGATTTGTCCGACCAAGCACGTCTCCATGGGGAGCACTTTGTATTGTTTGTCAAGAATAAGATGGCACATTAAGACTGTGTATAGATTATCGCGGTCTTAATAGCGTGACCATCAAGAACAAATATCCCCTTCCTAGGATAGACGAACTGTTTGATCAACTTCAAAGGCGATGGTGTACTCGAAGATTGATTTACAACAAGGATATTACCAACTGAAGATCCGCGATGAAGACATTTCCAAAACTGCATTTCAAACCAGATATGGACACTATGAGTTTGTAGTGATGCCTTTGATGGTCCCACGAACGCACCAAAAATATTTATGGATCGATGCATCGAGTCTTTCGACCCTATTTGGATCGGTTAAGTAGTCATATTCATTGATGACATACTCATATACTCTAAGTCTAGAGAAGACACGCACGCTATCATCGAAAATCGTTTTGGAAACACTACGAGCATAAGTTGTATGCCAAACTCGGCAAGTGTGAATTTTGGCTTAGTGAAGTCGCATTCTTGGGACACATAGTATCCGACAATGGGATCGCGATAGATCCATCAAAGGTACAAACAAAGGTTGAATGGAAACAACCCGAGTGTGTAAACGGAGATCGGGAGTTTCTTAGGACTAGCTGGATATTATCAAAGATTTATCAAGGATTTCTCCAAAATAGTCGAACAACTCACTCGACTAACCCAAAAGCAAGTCAAGTTTGAGTGGAATGACAAGTGCGAGGCTAGTTTCTAAGAACTGAAGGAACGACTTACTACAGCTCCAGTCTTAGCCCTTCCGAAGGGAACATAAAACTTTGTCGTCTGCATGTGATGCATCCAGGAAGGACTAGGAGCGGTGCTCATGCATGAAGAAAAGGTCATTGCTTATACATCACGAAAGCTAAAGATGTATGAGGCCAATTACCCAACGCATTACTTGGAATTGGCAGTGATAGTATTCGCGTTAAAGGAATGGAGACACTATCTCTACGGAGCAACATTCACGGTTTTCACAGATCACAAGAGCTTGAAGTATCTATTCTCTCAAGAAAGATCTCAATCGAGGCAACGGAGATGGATGGAGTTAATTGAGGACTTTCACTTTGATATTCAATACCATCCCGTGAAAGCTAACGTAGTAGCGCGCCTTGAGCGAAAAGGCGAGTTTAGTCGACTAATGATTCGAGAGTGGAAATCATTAGAAAGAGCTAAGCAATTGGAATCCGACGAGAACCAATACTCAGATTTCATGTGCTAACATTTTGGTTAAACCCGATCTGCTGAACGAGATCAAGGAAGCACAAGGGACAAATGTGCATCTTCAAAAACTAAAAGAGAAGATACTTAAAGGAGAGAGATCAGAATTCTTGGTGCATGAAGATGGGATTATTAGATTCCAAAATTGAGTTTGTGCACCGAGTGATGAGTTAGGAATAGAATCCTAGGAGAGGCACACCGTTAAAAAATACACTATTCATCCTGGAGGAAACAAGATGTATAAGGACTTGAAACAGAATTATTGGTGGGTAAACATGAAGAACCAGGTAGCGAAGTTCGTTGTTTGTCAACGAGTAAAAGCAGACCACCAACGACCATCTGGTTTACTATAGCCGTTGAGAATTCCCGAGTGAAAATGGGAACACATAACGATGGACTTCATGATGAATCTACCAAGGACCAGAGGAGGCCATGATGCTATATGGGTAGTCGTGGACTGACTCACGAAATCTGCACACTTCCTACCCATCAAGAAAACTGATAGCTTGCAGAAACTCGCACAGATTTATATCCGAGAAATCATTTGACTGCATGGAGTACCAGTCGACATAGTATCAGACCGAGACCCGAGGTTTGTCTCCATATTTTGGAAGTGCTTGCATGAGGAATTGGGTACCTCATTGAGTTTCAGTACAACAACACATTCACAAACTGATGGATAGTCTAAGCGGACGATTAAAACCCTGGAAGATATGCTGCGAGCCTGCATGTTGGATTTCCAAGGAAATTGGGATTCACACTTACAATTGGCCGAGTTCTCCTATAATAACAGCTATCAGGCCACGATTGGGATGACACCCTACGAAGCCCTGTATGGGCGAAAGTGTAGATCTCCACTACACTGGGAGATTGATGACCAATGGACTCCAAAAGAGAAATGAAAGTCGCCCTCGATTCCAAAGGTCGACTTAGTTCAGGAGGCCATGGAGAAGGTCAAGCTGATCAAGGAACAGATCCGCACAACTCAGAGCCGCCAAAAGAGTTACGCAGACAAGAGAAGAAAGGATTTGGAATTTGAAACCGGAGATGAAGTATTTCTCATACTCTCACCATGGAAAGGATTGATCAATCCTAAGAAAGGAGGCAAGTTGAGGATGTATTAATTTGAGTTTCAAATATGAAATCATGACTTTGTGATTTTGATACCTAAGATTTAACTTAGTCATGAATTAGCCATTGCGGTGAACGAATTAGGTGATGATTAAACAATAATTTGAGTTGTGGGGCTTGAATTACGAGATTTCAATGATGTGCATTAAGTTAAAACCTGTTTTGATGTGTGTGTACACAAAATTGCTAACCTTATGGAAAAAACATATATAGCAAAAAAAAAAAAAGCATGATAGAGCTATATTAAAAAAATAGAATGTTGGGAAATTTATTTTTAGATTTTGATGAATGTCATGTAAAACTTAGACTAGAAAGTTGGCACCCCATTTTCCTTGTAATTTGCATTGTAATAGATAGGGTTGTTTGAGCTTAGTTAAGTCAGTTATGCCTAAATATGCAAGAAGTCAACTGGAGACTATAATGAAGACTCATTGCGATCTTTTTTGAGTAAAGCGAGGAAGAGAAGACAGAACTCGATTGGAGAAGTATCACCGAGATATATAGTGTAAAGTGTCGACAAGTCAACCCAAGATAGCCAAGTCTCAAGTTGAAATGACGGATGAGTCATCCATGATTGGAAGGCGACTCGAAGTCATCCGGGAAGTTAAGGAAGCTATGATCAAGTCAAGACAATCAAGAGGATCCGTTGCCGTAAGTCAAGAAAGTTACTTAAACAAGTAATACTTCCATACTGCCTTTCTTGAAGTGCTCAGTCCCAGAAGCGTGCAAAAGGAATAAACCAATGGGAAGCATTGCACCTGTGTCAGAACTCTGAAAAGCTGAAGGTTCATTCAATACGAGGAAATGTCAATTTCAAGGACTGCAACAAGACAAGCCAACGACCACAAGTGTCTTTTGAAAATTATCCTATCTCTTCAACGGGCAGATTTTCAAAAAAACACTATAAAAGGCTGAGGAATCAATTTGAGAAAGGGTTACGCTTGACCACTTGTACTACGAACATTAAAGCTATCATTTGAGCTGTAACCTACAAAATATTCTCAAGTCATTCAAGCTTAATCCTCAGGCTAGAACTTCGAAGGAAATCAATCCAACACTTACCTGTGAAGGAAAGACGACTTCAATCATTTGAAGAGGAAATATTTGAAGAAAAAAAGGGGTCTACATTCCACAAGAGGATTGTAGAAAGGTTCAAGGTCGAACTAGTCTTAAGCTCTTGGAGGGCTTCGTGGTCAAATCCAAGAAACTTGAGCAAGTGAACTGTAGTAGCAAGGCAGCTGCCCTGTGAAGAAGCTGAGTCGGACGAGAAGCCAACTGTGTGACAAAGGCATCTCCTGACTAAGTCCCAAAGGATCAAGTCAGCTGTGTGATCAAGACTTGCATCTGGACTGATAACCACTTTGTACTCTGATCAATACTTAGTGGATTCCTACAGGAGTTGGAGAAGAGAGGATTAGAAGAATTACCCCATCTTCGAACCTTTGTAAAATTTATTATGTCATTTAAATTTCAGCACTTCAATTCTGCATATTATCTTATATCTGCTGATAAATTTGCTATCCAACTGACATTTAATAAAGTGCTAAAACCAAGTGTTAAAACGAACTTACACCAAATTAAAGGGTGTTAAGTCTTCCATTGAAAACATATCACAATTGAGTTAAGCTTTAGACTAAGCGGTGAGTTATTCTATCAACAAATTTCGGTCAGTGCATTGAGTGGCTAACTATCTTTGGTTAACTAACTTAGCATCCATCAAGGACTTAGTTGTGAAGAATTAACTCGAATGATTTTAAAAGGACTAAATCGAAAAGTTGGTAAGGTTTATTCAACCCCCTTCTAAACCTTACACTCACACCTCTTGGGACCTACAAGTGGTATCGGGCGGTTGGTTCATTGAGCCTTCCACACCGGTTAGTTCTTGAACTAGATCTCCAATCTTTCAAAGCTTGCTTTAGCAACGATCTTTCAAAACTTTTTTATTTAGCAATGTTACTACCATGGAAGCAAATTTGACATGCATCCCTATGTTCACAATTGAGGAATTTGATGATTGGAAAATTCGTATGCGAGCTCATCTATCGGCATTACGATGAAATGTGGATAGTAATAGAAGATGGGCCACTACAAATTTCAAAAGTGAACACAGTGCAAGGAGAGAGGCTGTTTGCACCAAGAAGAAGAGGATGTTGCTCCCAGGACCGCTTTGGTTGAAAAACCCGATTGAATGGACAAACGATGATAGAAAAAGATACAACCTAGACAACCTGGCCAAGGACATTCTTTACAAGACTTTGGACAAAGCTATGTTCAACAAAGTCAAATCATGCAAGACGGCCAAAGAAATCGGCATAAGCTAACTTTGATTTGTGAAGGCTCGAGCGAGATCAAAGAAAATAAGCTATCTGTTCTTTGTACAAAAATTTGAAAATTTTAAAATGCTTGTTTGGAGAAACCCTGGATCAACTGGATGCTCGATTCACGAAATTACAAATGAGCTATCTGCCTTGAAAAGAATATACACGAAGGAAATGTGTATGAAGATTCTAAGTCTTCCACTGAGTGGGAAATGAAGGTCATGGCCCCGAGGCATTCCATGGACCTATCAAAAACATCCAACCATGAGTTATTCTCGGATCTCAAAGCCTACAAATTTGGTGAGAAGAAGAAAGACCAAGAAAGAGACAATTGTGCCCAAAACAATTTGCTCGATGAGTTAAGAGATGGGAAAAGAGCTGAAGGCAAAGAAGTCATCGATCATGAGGAGATTGTCTTGATGGTTAAAAGATTTAACAAGTTCTTCAACAAGAATTACAAGAAAGGCAAAGGTGAATCCTCCAGAAGACACTCAGCTCCGTCTAAGTCAAGGGAAGATAGGCCACCCAAGAGAGCAGAGCATCAAAAGGTCGAGTACCAAAGAGCTGACAATCCGAGAATGGAAAGAGCTAAACAAAAAGTCGAGAATCTAAGCTAGAACTGCAGGCAACCAGGTCACTATGCCATTGATTGCCCATATCCTGTAGTCAACAAATACAGAAATGAAGAGGAAAGAAGAGTCTTCAGGGAAAGAAGATAAGAAAAGAAAAAGGCAGTGTTGGCTGCAGAAACTGCTGAGATAGGCAAGCCAAAAGACACAACATACTCGGAAAGTAGTGAAGCTGACTACTCAAGTGACTCTGAAGAAGAAGCCTTGATCTATTTAATGGCCAAAGAACAAGACCAACCTGACCAAGAAGATGAGGTACACTCTAACTCATCTCACTCAGATTCTAGTGATAGTGATTGTGACACACAGACTTCATCACCCACTAATCTTTATGATTCATTAGGCAAAATGATGAAAGACTTTGAGCACATTAAATCCTCGCACACACTGCTAAATGAGGAGAACAACTCGCTTTCAAAGCGAAACTCACAGTGACTAAGGAGCTGAGTACTCTGAGTCACATAGCTGATGAGAATAAAGAACTAAAGGCTGAAAATGCTAAGCTAATAGCTGAGATAGCTGATATAGAAAAGAGGGAAATTGACCTCAAAAATGTGATTGCCTCATTCACTAAGGCATCTAAATCTTTGGATGGTCTTATTATGAGCCAAAGAGAATGTGGAGATAAGACAGGCTTAGGATTTAATTCCTCTATGCTAAGTCAAGCTCCCAAAGTGATTTTGGAAAAAGGATCTTCAAGTAATGAAGCACCTCAAAAATCTAAAACTCCAAATGGTGCACACACATTCATTCCAAAGTACAACCACAACCAAACTGGCCTTGGTTATAAAGGAAAAGAAAAACAGCCAATTGAGTATGTTGAAAGGACAGCTGAGAAGAAATCCAGCCGAGTTCCTAAGCAAATTCCAAATAGAAAGTACTCTGTAAAGAAGAAACAGAGCTACCAAAAACCCCAGAAGTTCTATAAAAGGAACACATATGATGAGAATTGTAGAAACTACCCAAGCCAAGCTGATTGGTACAATGTGAAAAATCAGCAAAGATCTATGGAATACATGCCTAGATGGCAAAGTCCTAGAACTCAGCAAAGGCTATTCCAAAGGCAAAAGAGCTATCTTCAGCACACATATGCACCCAAGCACTACATACAGAGATATCACAATTACCCAAGGAATGCAATTGCTAAAACACACACACAGGCATACAGACAAAAGAGACAGCTGTATGAACCCAAAACCCCAAGCAATTTGCCAAAGTAAATTATGATTATGGAAATGCAGGATAGATGGCAACCCCTTAGAGTCAAATCATTTGGCTATAGGCTGGTTGGATCATCTTACAAAGACTAACCCCTCGGGACCCGTGGCAAGTATGGGTACCTAAAAACTAAATTCCTTGATTGCGGGTTCAAGAATGCAGTGAGTGCGAAGGAACCTGGTACATGGATAGTGGTTGTTCCAAACACATGAAAGGAAACAAGAAAAATCTATCAAAATTCAAGGAGGTTAGAGGTGCAAAAGTTATATTTGGAGGAATGAAGCTCCAGGAGAAATAAGAGGCATTGGATCCATCAAGAAAAATGGATTAGAAATCACATATATTGCATATATTGAAGGACTCAACTTCAATCTGCTAAGTATCGATCAACTGCAGACAAGGGCTATAATGTTGGATTCAACATGGGTGTATGCCAAATCGAGGGACACTGAATCTAATGAAATAGTGCTACAAGGATGCAAACAAAAGAACATGTATGTGGTGGATTGGTCAACTCAAACACCAAGCACTTGTCTTAGCAAAGAAAGCACAGTAATCAAGTTGGCTATGGCACAAGAAGCTGAGTCACCCGAATTTCAAAACTATCAACAAACTTGCAAGGAGTAATCTTGTAGAAGGACTTCCCGGACTCGGATACAAGAAAGAGAGTGTATGTGATGCATGCCGGATGGGAAAGCGGATCAAATCATCATTTAAAGAAAAGACATGCCCATCTTCAACAAGAATATTGCACCATTACATATGGACCTATTTGGTCCAGTTGAACAAACTAGCATAAGTGGAAAGAAATACACCTTGGTGGTAGTAGATGATTATTCAAGATACACATGGACAATTTTCATATGTAAGAAGAAAGAAACCTTGCGAAAGCTACCACAGCTGGTGATGAAGAGAATCCAAAATGAGAAGAGTCAAACCATCATTAAAATAAGATCGACATAGGAACCGAGTTTGTCAATGGAATAATAACTCGCATTGTATTGAAATGGTATTGCTCATGAACTATCTGCAAAAAGGACTCCACAAAAAATGGAGTTGCGAAAAGAAGGAACAGAACTCTCAAAAAAAAGCGAAATGACCATGTTAGGGTTGACGGTCGCTAAAAGATTTTGGGTGAAAGCAAAAAACACCGCATGTTATACTCAAAATAGATGCATGATAAATAGACAATGACAAAAACTCCTATGAGATTTGGACAGGAGAAAGCCAAATGTTGCATATTTTAGAATATTTGGATGCAAATGCTTCATCCATATTAATGGCAAAGACAACTTAAAGGCTTTTGATGCCAAAGTTGATGAAGGTATCTTCTTGGGATACTCAGCTGAAAGTAAAGCCTATAGAGTGCTCAACAAGAGGACAATGGTTATAGAAGAGTCCATCCATGTGGTGTTTGATGAACCCAAGGTAAATCAAAGAAGACATTGAAGAGATAGCTGATAAGCTGAATCAACCAACTGTGCAGAAGAGTCCCTATGTTGAAGCTGAGGCTGGAGCAATTAACCGAGATGAAAAAGAGATAGCTAAATCTCAAAGACAGCTGGACAATCTGCAGCTAAGTGATGATGAGAGAGCTGCTCAAGACAACACAGCTGCAAGAAGACTGAATCCAGCTAACTTACTCCAACCTGATGTAAGATGGCTGAGGGACCATCCACCAGACCTAATCATTGGAGATGTAAGAGAAGGTGTAAGAACCAGATCCAGAACTCAACAAGAAGCTATGTTCACTTGTTTTATCTCTCAAATAGAACCAAAAGATGTGTCACAAGCATTGGATGACACACATTGGATTCAAGCCATGCAAGAAGAGCTGAATCAGTTTGAAAGGAACAAAGTATGGGAATTGGTTCAAAGACCAACTCATCAAAATGTTATTGGCACAAAATGGGTTTTCAGAAATAAAATGAATGAAGAAGGTTCTGTGGTAAGAAACAAGGCAAGATTGGTAGCCAAAGGGTATTGCCAAGAAGAATGAATAGATTTTGATGAAACATTTGCCCCTGTTGCAAGATTAGAAGCAATAAGGATGTTTCTTGCCTATGCTGCACACAAGAACTTCATTGTATATCAAATGGATGTAAAAAGTGCATTCTTGAATGGATTATTGGAAGAAGAAGTATATGTTGAACAACCTCCAGGATTTGAGCAGAAGACACTTGGAGATAAAGTGTACAAGCTCAAGAAAGCTCTATATGGATTGAAACAGGCACCAAGAGCATGGTATGATACATTATCACAATTCCTGACTGAGAACGGATTCACAAAAGGCAAAGTAGATAGAACACTCTTCATAATTCAAGATGGGAAGAGTATACTGCTTGTTCAAATATATGTGGATGACATCATTTTTGGATCCACAAACAAAGAGTTGTGTGATAAATTTTGAAACCTCATGCAAAGCAAATTTGAAATGAGCATGATGGGAGAGCTGACATTCTTCCTAGGACTCCAAGTAAAACAGCTGAAGGATGGAACCTTCATAAGTCAGACAAAGTACACCAGAGAATTAATGAAGAAATTTGGTATGGAAGAGAAGTCTTCTGTGAAAGTACCAATGAATACATCAGTCAAAATGGATATGGATGCAGATGGCAAACCTGTAGATCAAACAAGATACAAAGCACTTATTGGATCACTGCTCTATCTCACATCAAGTAGGCCAGACATCACCTTTGTTGTAGGTGTATGTGCAAGATTTCAATCTGCTCCTAAAGAAAGCCACATGACCGACTAAGAGAATATTGAGATATTTAAAGGAAGCCAAGAAGTTGGCTTATGGTATCAAAGGAAGGTGGATTTAAGCTAATTGGTTATTGATTACGACTATCTTTGGATGTAGAGTTGACAAAAAAGTACTTCAGTACATGTCAAATGCTTGGAAATAGGTTAATTTCTTGGTTTAGCAAGAAGCAAAATTCAATAGCCACATCCACAACAAGCGAGAATACATAGGCTGGCGGCACTGTTCAAGTCTTATGGATGAGACAAAGAAGAGAGAGACTATGAAGTTGAAGAAAAGGAAATTCCAATAATGTGTGATAACACAAGTGCAATTGCAATCACTCAAAATCTGTGTTACACTCAAGAACAAAGCACATTGATGTCGATACCATTTCATAAGAGACCATGTTATAAAGAAGGACATCACCTTGGAATACATCTCAACTGATAAGCAGTTAGCTGATATATTCACAAAACCATTAGGTGAATCAAGATTTGAAGAACTCAAGCATGAGTTAGGGTTAATTGAGCTGAGTTGACACTCAGAAGACTCAAGGAAAAGAGATAGAAGATGAAAAGATGGAAAAAGAGCGGAGCCCTTGAAACATCTAAGTGAATCAGCCGTATCGGAAAGTCAGCTGCAATGAGTTGGCTGACAACTGAGTCACGAGGTGAATAAAGAGAGGAATAGTTGAATCGGCTAAGAAGCAAGTGAGTAAACTTATGAGCAAAGTGACAAAAACGCAGTCGTTTACTACTAAGCGGGAATGTTTTTAAGAATGACGTTAGCATAATTATGACATGTACAGTCAAAAGCTGCATACCAAGCTTATGATTGGATATAAATGCTACCACATTAAATGTTAATCGGCGTGCAAAATCTAAGCCGTTGATCTTGATCAAATTGCAAAAACCGTCTGCACGTCCTTTCATAACCCATACATATACCATTTCGTCCGTTTTTCTCTCACTTTACACAACTGTTCATCTCTCTCCAAAGCAAAGAAAGAAAATTTTTCTCTCGAAATCCTACAGATTTTCAAAGCACTTTTTCAAAGTTTCGTTCGGTAAAGCTTCAACAAATGGCATCTACTTATGATTTTGTCAAGTTGGGAAAACAAATCCACACTGGTTCTATCGTGGATTTTGAAGGAATGATAAAACAGGGGTTCGACGAAACCCTTGTGAAGAAAATAGTTGAGAAAGTGGAGAAGTCTGGGCTGAAACCCTTTCTCACAATGGAGTTTCAAATGACCAACGTGGAGGAAGTCGCGCAGTTCTATATGAACGCTGAAGTTCACAACGAGGGCATCAAGTCCTATGTTCACGAGAAGGAAGTCACAATCACTGCCAAGGATTTGGCAGAGCACTGTTTGCTGCCGGCGGAAGGAGTGCTGGAGATCTATGAGGCTGACGTAAACCTGGCTGCTGCATGGAAGGAAGTGGCCAAACCTGACTATGCTGCGAAGGTTGTCTACACAGCTGACAAGAAGCTGCTGAAGGAAGATTACAACAAGCTGTTGGACATTGTTGCCAAGTGCGTAGACATCAAATTTGGAAGCTTTAATCAGCTGTCCAAAACCAAGCTGATCGTGATGGCTGCGATCATGGAGGAGAAGAAGGTAAACTGGGCTGAGTTTGTATACAGCAGACTCTGCCAAAATATTGGGAATAAGTCCTTCAAAGCAGATGGATCGTTCGGAGGATCCTTGGGGTATGGCCTGGTGATTGGCCGGTTGATGGAGGTGAAAGGTGTTCCTCTCCAACATGTAAAGCGTTCCATGTTAACAAAAGATGTTCGATCAAATCTCTCCGGAGCACGAGAGGAGAGCTTATGCCAAGAGAGCGGACCACAAGTGAGGGGACTCGGTGACCCTGAAGAAAGCGATTGTCTCCTCCTCTCAAGAAGAAGATCGCCCCTGCTGTTGCAAAGAAGATTGTTGCCCTGCTTGAAGAAAAAGAAAAATCGCACTTTTGCCCTGCAGTAAGTCACCCCCTGCGGCGTGTCTCCTGCCCTGCGACCACAATGGAGAAGGAACCATTAATCCTTTGTCCGGTGATTAAAAAGAAGAGGACTAACAAGCACAAAAGCTAGATCCTCGAGAAAAAGAAAAAGCACCGGCCCTCCGCCCCAGGACTCGTTGCGCATCCGAACTAGAAATTCCTCTCGGTAAGGACCAAAAGGAGAAGACTCTTCAAGCGATCGAGCTTGAGAAAACGATTAGTCCCCACTCGGTGGAATAAATCGTGAAGCAACACCGAGAAGTAGAGTCTCCAGAGATTATTGATGCAATCGCCAAGTCTGCGAGGCCGATCAGCGAGAGCAAGTCGAAGACTCAGTGTGGAAAGAACAACTAAGGAACAAGGAGTAGTTGAGGCAAAGAATCCCTGTTGACAGGATCGTGTCTCCACTTGTCACCGATCTTTCACGAAAGGAGGTGAAGCGGCCGAGTATGTTGCCTTCTTTTCCGAAAAGGAAGGAACAACAGGAGATGATGATAAAGAAGATGATGATGTCTTTGATACTATCCCCACCATATCCAGGACATCCAAAATCGCGAGAATGGAGGAAGTGGAAGAAGTTTAGTCGATCAAGGGAACAGTTCAAAGACCTGAGTTTATTGAAGAAGAAAAAGAAGAATCGATGAATTTCCTCGGTTTCACCAAATGGTCAAAGCATTTGGATGAAGAAAAACTGCATAGATATCTTGCAGATCTTCAAAGATAAGGAGAAGAGATCGGCGAGATGTTCTCGTGAGAAAGCCGTGATCTGTCCCTAACTGGAACCACCGATCATACTCATCCACATTTTGATATGCTTTCGAAGGATGCCACCTCAAGACCCTAAGACACTCGGGCAATGAAAGTGCAATCCATGGAGTTGAGACTCCGGTGGATGCCACCTCTGAAGACCCTAAGACAGTTGAGTCTGTCGAAGGGATTGTCTGAAGCCTCGCCGCAGTTGATATTGCAGGAGTTAGTGAAGGCCAACGGAGGTTGAGACTTCCCGGGGTAAAGAGACAAGCACGAACATCCCTCCTACTATCATTGATGCATCGAGAAGGAGATAAGTGCCCTTCACGATTCCTAAGACAATCCCGATGTAACATTTCTCGGGATCCTGAATGTGAAGATGAAGGCTTAGTCATCCCCACTGCAAATCAAAAGACTCAATCGAGGATGTTCTCCCAAGCACGCAGTAAGTCCGATCTTAAGGCTACTCGCCAAACTTTCAATTTCGATGATGAGCCACCTCTCCAAATCTCATCATCTTCCGATGATGCCACCGATACGGCCGAGGATCGACAACTCAACAGAAACACCAAATTGAGACCGACGAAGCTGTTGAGACAAACGAGGCTCGATGGTGAGTCCATACCACAACGACCACCCAGGTGAATCACGATCACTACGCGAGGCTCCCAAAGTCAGCGGCAATCGACACAACGAGGGCACATCACGGCCACGAGTTACAGTTGAACAGACTCCCTATGTCCGTGATGATGCTTTTGAAGAAACGTTCCCCGCTCACTGAGTCATTTGCGACCTTGATGACGAATCGGCTAGAGATCAACAACGTTTCCATGGGCGAGATCCGGTTCTTCCCACGGATACCATCGTTCAGCGAGATTTCGACTGACTTTGCTTGGCCTCTCGCCGAGACGGAGGTGACAGGTGAGGTTAAAGAAGTCTTCAAGGCGATTTTGCGAAAATAGAGAAGATGGAAAGGCACTGGCCTCTCCGGGACATGAGGTGGATAACGAGATGCTAATCTTACGGGCCGATCTGCGTGGGATAGTAGTCGGGATCCGGAATGGTGGCAACAAAAAAAATGCGTGTGGGACAAGTTCGATACTTCAAATCATTGTACAATAAGATCTTGATGGGAGCGAAAAAATACTGATATGAAGAGAAGAATGCAAGAAAACGTTGATAAAATGCATGAATCTCATACCACGGAAATGGAATGGCGCGAATTTCATCGAAAATCCTCTTCGAGTGGAAGAAAACATGAATACAAAATTCAGCTTCTTATGGTCATTTGAAATGAAGTTGGTGACAGATTGAATCGAAAACCACCCGCTCAAAATTTCGAGCATCATACTCCCTTGTGAGAATCAAGCGAACTTCGGCTATCGGCCATCTCGATTTCATGCTTGCTGGCATGTTTCGGGGTTCCTCTCTCCTTTGATGATACCAAAAAGGGGGAAGAGGAATACCTAAAGACGTTGAAAGAATCCACAAATGAGAAGAATGACCAGTTTGCAAAGGCAAAGACATTTGAAGAAGCAGAGAAGAAAAATAAGGGAAAATTTGTTGAGGGGAAGGTTCGAAAGACATGACTTTAATGGTTGCTAGAACCCTCAACAAGGACTTGTCACACCGGTGACATAATCAACAAACTTCCAAATGACTCTTTGCGCTTCAACACTTTCAGTTGTGCCCATGTCCGAGAAGAGGAAAATAGTAGAAGCGAGAGATGACGAAGATTGAAAGAAAAATAGATGCCGTGCAAAGGACATCTTTGAAACAATATGGAGGCATTCCGGGAAGAGACACCCTGATGCCATTTCGGACGTCGGGCCCGAGCGAGATCTGTTGATAAATTCAAGACGCTCGCATCAAGGGATACTTCGAGAACATGACCATGGCCCAAGCACTCGGGACTCGTATTGGGAAAAAGGCCTCAATCTATGTGAAGAAGGCGAAAGGCGGTAAGACTGCGGTAGTCGCTCTGCTGATCACTCTGCTGGTCACTCAGCTGGGAAGAAGAAGGCCCCAATACAATACACACCCAGAGGAAGAGGAAGAAGCAATGGAGAAAGAGGTTTGAGACCTAGACCTCTACCCAAAAATATAGAATACATAGATCCAGGGAAGAAAGGAGGGATCTATTGGGCTGGGTTTGACAAAGTAGCCAACTTGCAAGTGGCCAAGAACAATGCTAAGTATGTAAAGAGAATCGAAGAAGAAAATAAAAGACAAACTCATTTGTGGGAAGAAAGACAAGAAAGAAAAAGAAGAGATGAAGGCTGCCCGGAAAAGCTGTGAGAAAAAGAAAGCAAAAGAAGAGAAAAAAGAGAAAAGGTCGAAGAAGAAGAGAGGTGATGAAGAAAGAAAGAGGCAACGAAGGAGATGAAGTGTTGCTCTCCACCCCTTCATGTAATTTACTATTGTAAATGCATAAGTATGTAAGTCTTCTGTACATTGAATAAGAAATCTATAATTTCTCTATTTTTGCGTAGACATAGATGTTTGCTCGATACACTTTCTAAAACAAATTTGTGTAAAAGACAAGAATGTTATGATCAATAAACAGATTGATTCTACGCATACATTCTCTTCTTTGCGCTATCTCGTATGTATCTCATGATATTTACATTTTGTATGTATGCTTTAAGTTTTGGCATCATCAAAAAGGGAAATGTTTGGGAAATTTATTTTTAGATTTTGATGAATGCCATGTAAAACTTAGACTAGAAAGTTGGCACCCCATTTTCCTTGTAATTTGCATTGTAATAGATAGGGTTGTTCGAGCCGAGTTAAGTCGATTATGCCTAAATATGCAAGAAGTCAACTGAGACTAGAATGCGAGACTCATTGCGATCTGAAAGTTGAGTAAACGGAAGAAAGAAGACAGAACTTCGAGGAGAAGTATCGAGATCACGGTATGTAAAGTGTCGATCAAGTCAACCCCAAGATAGCCAGTCTCAAGTTGAAATGACGGATGAGTCATCCAATGATTGGAAAGGCGACTCAAATCATCCGGGAAGTTAAGGAACTGCAGTCAAGTCAAGACAACTGAAGAGGATCCATTGCACAGAAGTAACGAAAGTTACTTAAACAAGTAATACTTCCATACTGCCTTTCTTGAAGTGCTCAGTCCCAGAAGCGTGCAAAAGGAATAAACCAATGGGAAGACGCACCCGTGTCGAACTACGAAAAGTCGAAGGTTCATTCAATACGAGGAAATGTCAATTTCAAGGACTACAACAAGACAAGCCAACGACCACAAGTGTCTTTTGAAAATTAGCCTATCTCTTCAATGGGCAGATTTTCAAAAGAACACTATAAAAGGCTGAGGAATCAATTTGAGAAAGGGTTACCCTTGACCACTTGTACTACGAACATTCAAGCTATCATTTGAGCTGTAACCTACAAAATATTCTCAAGTCATTCAAGCTTAATCCTCAGGCGAACTTGAAGGAAATCAATCCAACACTTACCCGTGAAGGAAAAGCGAATTCAATCAATTGAAGAGGAAATATTTGAAGAAACAAAGGGTCTACATTCCCACATTCATGAGGATTGTAGAAAGGTTCAAGGTCAAACCGGTCTTAAGCTCTTGGAGGGCTTCGTGATCAAATCCAAGAAACTTGAGCAAGTGAAGTAGCAAGTAACAGCAAAGCCACGCTGTGAAGAAAGGCGAGTCGGGCGAGAAGCCGGTTGTGTGACCAAGGCATCTCGACCGAGTCCCAAAGGATCAAGTCACCGTGTGATCAAGACTGCATACGGGTGATAACCACTTTGTACTCGATCAATACTTAGTGGATTCCTCCAGGAGTTGGAGAAGAGAGGATTAGAAAAATTACCCCATCTTCGAACCTCTATAAAATTTATTGTGTCATTTAAATTTCAGCACTTCAATTTTGTATATTATCTTATATCTGCTAATAAATTTGCTATCCAACTGACATTTAACAAAGTGCTAAAACCAAGTGTTAAAACAAACTTACACCAAATTCAAGGTGTTAAGTCTTCCAAAAAACATATCACAGTTGAGTTAAGTTTTAGACTAAGCAGTGAGTTATTCTATCAACAGCTCAGTCGAGTCTGTTGAGTGGCTAACTCTGCTGGTTAACTAACTTAGCTGTCCATCAAGGACTTAGCTGTGAAGAATTAACTTTGAACGATTTTAAAAGGACTAAATCGAAAAGTTGGTAAGGTTTATTCAACCCCCCCTTCTAAACCTTACACTCACACCCCTTGGGACCTACATAGAACAATCGAGATTATACTCCGTTGGTTGGTGCTTAGTAACTAAGAGCATTCATGAGCCCCATGTTTGACGTTTCGTAAAGCAGTGCTCAAACGTGAGTCGAAACCACCCCAGGAGCACTGGAAAACATCCAAAGATTATACCTAGTGGAATATTATCTCGGAAGTTCTAGCAAAAGAAAATATCCATGACTAGTAATTGCGTGATTGGTTGTGTGAGTAAAAAGGGTTGCAACTTTTGACACAAATTTGAAATTTAGTAAGGAAGACCAAATACTTTGATTAATGTTTAACTCAAGTCGAGTGAGTTTATTGTGAAGGTTAGGGATCGATGAGGAATAATCTGAGGTAGATAGAATGTAGTGTTATGGATTAATTGATTATCAAATTGGACATAATATTTCTTATTAGGTTTATTGGCATTATTATTTGCTTGAGGACAAGCAAAAGGCTAAGTGTGGGGGAGTTGTTTTGCATGTATTTTCGTATAATTTTTGTGTGTTTTTTTTGTCTTATTTTGTGTGTGATTATGCATTTTTATGTGGCTTTAAGAATTGGTTATAGTGTCGAGTGTTACGTAGGGTATTTTTGTTATTTTTATAGGTCCTGATGAAAAGAGGCTCGAAAATGGGTAAAAAATGGAGAAAACGGGAACCAAAAACAAACGTCGAGCAACGGCCTGCAGCAGGGGCATGGGCACTTGGGCCACCACACGGGCGCGCGCGGCAGCACGGAAGGATGGATGCAGGCGCGCGACGACCACTGACACTAGACATGTGTGAGCGCGCGCGGTGTCTTGTTGAACACTAAATTTCTGATTTTTTTTCCCGATTTTCTGCTCTTCCACCTTGTTCAGGACTCTAGGCTTATAAATAGGACTTGGGGAGCCCTTATTTTCGAAACTTTTTTATTATTAATACTTTTAAAATCTAGTTTTCTCTCTTTTCTCTTGCTTTTCATCATTCGGATTGTTTGGGTTCTTCCCATTGAAGTTATTTTGCTGCTTAATCAAAGAGTAATATTTCTTCATCTCTTTTGTCTAATTTCAATTGTTGGGTGATTATTGTTATTGCATGATAATGCTTATGATTATTTTCTTTCCTTGAATTGAGATTATTATCTCATCCCCAAGCATGAATTAATTTCCTTGTTCTAGGATTAGGATGATTTGATTCAAACAAATAAGCATGAGTATTGACTAATTGATCGCTTTCTGAATAAATTGTTTTACTTGTTGATTAATTGTTTGGCCAACTCTTGATTGTTTTAAAGGAATAATTAAGATCGAAAGAATATATTATTCTAGGCTAAATTTATTCGAGGGGTAGATATGAATCGAGAGATATATTATCTAACCATAGGCTTAATGAAAATAGCAAATTACGTTGGGATAACCCTAACCTTGTGTGAATACGTGAGTTATCGGATCTGGCCTTATTTTTACATGATTGTTATATTTGTTAAGCGCATGATCAATTAGTTGATATTCTGCTTGCAATTAAGTTTGATGAGATGATTCAAAATCTAAACTTTCATTCATATCGTTTTCTCTAAGTTTAATTGCGTTTAGTTTTAATTTGTATTTTTAATTGTTTTCTTTTAGTTTATTAGAAACTCACAAATCCGATTAGAGTGTTTAGGATTTACTTTTTTGTTTATTGTGAAAGATAATAATTATTTGACGGCTAAGTGTTCCATGAGAAACGACTTGTGGTCAACTTGCTACCCTACGATTGATCTCGTTCTCTTGCGAGGATTCTGAACAACCATACCAATCTTGTTCCCAATTCTCCTCGGTATTTCCTCTTACATAAGTGCAATAGGTAAATTGTGACACTTTGGATCCAAATGTCCCATCTCTGAATTCTATAGTATTTGGATTTTGAACGCCTTTCGTTCTTGAAATAAGATCGGATGTCGAAAAAAGTGTCACGGCCCTCCACTTAGTGCCCTCTTTACTGTCGATCAATTTTGACATTCCAACATAAATATATTTACGCCTACTACTTGATCTCAATTTTTTGGTAGCTTGGAGTATTCTCGGAAGGTGTGGACAAATTGTGTCTCTATTAACTTGATTCGGCGAAAGAACCTACGAGACACTTTGAAATCTTATCCTTCCCTCTTCTCACGCAATTCATTTTCTAGGCTCGGGGTTAGGGTTTGTTCTTTGTAAATCTCTTTTATAGATCCATTGTAAACAACTGTCGAGCGAGCGAATCTCAATCGAAAACCACCAAAGGATACGAAAAGTAGCTTTGATGCTTTGAGTCTACACCGGTAGTATGTCTACCCTTATTAGGTTTTCATTGAATTTTACGCTTTAATTGAGCTCAAATTTGAGGAATTAAGTGATGGCCAAAATGTTGTAGTTTATCGTCTTAACTTCCCGCAAGGAATTAATAATTTCATCAAACGGATAATAAAACTATAAGATATGCTCAAAAATATGTTTCTTTTAATAAAAAAACAAAGAAAGTGGGTGGGCGGGCCATCAATGGCTTGCCCAACCCCGTTCAAATGGGCTAGCCCATTTAGGGCGTTCTTGGCTGGCTACTAAACCTAGGGGTGTCGGTTTTTGACCCGACCTAACCTAGCACAAAATTAATAGACATGGGTGCGGGTTGAAATTGAGTCCCACCAATTAAATAGGTTGGACTCGGGTCCAACTGCTATGACCATTTAATAGGGGTGGCAATCTCGACCACGATTACGAAAACCGCGACATGAACCTAACACGATATAAGCGGGTTAGGATTGATTTATTATTCGGTCATAATGTCGTATCGAACCCATTTGACCCAATAATAAATGGCAGTTTAGGTTGACCTGAAATGACCCGAAAGCTAAACCCGTTTAACCCATTTGAGTAAGAAAATTTAGCATTATTTTTAATATTTTTTAATATTCTATATATAAATAACCCAAAATCTCATTTTATCATAATAAATAAAAGGTTTAATGAATGTTAAAAAATATCACAGGTCATTTCGAATTAGTGTTAAGGTTACCCGTCTATTAAATAGGTCGTGTTTGGGTTGACCCATCTGACCCGAATAATTAAACGGGTCGTGTTCGGGTTGGGAAAATTTATGTAATTATCATGTCTCAACACGACCCGTGAACCCGAACACGTCTCGAATTGCCACCCCTACCATTTAACCTCTCTAACGCGTTTGTAAATTCATAAAAACTAAGTAAATAATTAATTGTAAGAAAAACAAAAATAAGACATGTCCTTAAAACTTAAATATTAAAACCTCATTAACTATGTATGTGCTTTATTTCTCATGCATTTTTGTATATTGTCCTCAAAATATTACTAGTATGTTATGTTATTTATATAATTAATTTTTTTTAGTATGTTGTGAATATTGTGGAGTAAATTGCAATTTTAGTCTTGTATCTTTAGGACAATTGTGATTTTAGTCCTCTAACTATTAAAGTTGCAGTTTTGGTGCTGGATAATTTTGCGCTTATGACCAAATAGTATTTTCGATCTTTTATCTTTCTAATGTTAGCAATTATAGTCCTATAACTTTTGAGAATGAGCAATTTTAGTCCTCAACACAACATAACATAATTTATGAAAATAAACCCAGATTTCAAGAGTATGAGAACCTCTTTTTTTCCAAAAAAAAAAAAAAAAGGTCTCAAAATTCTAAATAATCTGATTTCAGACTAAGTCTTTGATAAAGCGGAGATAGTCCATTCTACGACCATATCGGGCCCAAAGATGCTTCTCAAAAATTAATACATCCCTAAAATTCATACATTTCTTTGACCGAAACCGCCTAGCCCCGATATGAATCGAGAGATATATTTCAATTTTCAATCTTTCGTACAAAACCAAAGAGCCTGTACAAACATCAGTTTAGAAAAGAAAAAAAAAAAGAAAGAAAGAAGAGAGAGTGAGATAGAGACGATGGGATTTTTTTTTAAAAAGAAGAAAATGGGTTGTAATTTTGTTTTATTGGTTTGGGGATTAGAGGAATTCAACTTGGGTTTTAATTTGGAGGACTAAACCCCAATTTTCTTCTTTTTATAAATTTACCACTTTCAATTCTTAATCTCACAAGACAACCCCTTTTATACTATTTGGGGATTTTGATCTTGCTTTTTATTCTCGTTACCTCCCTTCTTTTTCTTATTAAACATGATTTCTCCAAAACCATATCTTAAGTTAAATTATTTTCGTATGTTCGAAGCAAGGACTTCAAGGAGTAGGTTTTTTTTGTATCTGCACTAGATATGTACATATTAATGTGGGGATATTCTCTATTTTTGAATTGTTTGTCTTTATTAAATGCTTCGTATATGTGTTTTCGTTTATGTGCAATATGAAAAGAAATCACGTTAGCCAGGGGCCGTAAGAAGGTCCGGGACCAAAAGTATCATTGGGGTGAACCCGCAGTGTTATATTAGTTTGGGGCTATAAGAAGGTCCGGGATCGAAAGTATCATCGAGGTGAACCCGCGATGCCAGTCGGTCATAAGAAGGTCCGGGATCGGTATCCTCGAGTGAAGCCGCGATACTATAAAGTAATCGTCGATCCGAAAAGGACATAGTAAAATTACATGTTGAATGTTTACGATTATGCCTATTGTTGTATTTAATCTTGACAAACGTGTCCCCACGGAGCAAGTTGAAAGCTCACCCCATATTTATTAATAATTTTCTGGTTGAGGAGCTCGGCGAGGATTGGAGGCGGTGGATGCAAAAACAATAAATTTTGATTCATTTAATTTTTAAGATATATTTTATTATCATCATGCTTTTGAATTTCTATTTAATGCTAGTATTTTATTTTTAAAAGTGGTGTTTGGAATCAAAGTACTTTGTTTACTTGAATGCAAATTTTAATTTCAAGCTATGTTTCATAAAATACTTTTTTTATCTGAATTACTTGGATTTTAGTAATTTTTAGTCGTTACAAAATCCAGTGCATTAACATTTTATAATCGGTATGTTTTATGAAAATCAAAATAGCGTAGTGATGAGATTGATATTTGGGTTTATTAATAAAATAATCCCGTTTATTTTAAGATGTGTCTTATTCGTGCAATTTTAAATACGTTTTCTTATTAAATTAAGTTACCCTTATATTTTGAAAATCACAAGTTACAAAAGGTATCGGAGAGCGATCTACGATTGCATCGGACTTGAGTTTTTTGAGCGGATCTCGATTCTTGTGACATCACCTCGCCATATCTACTTTGATTTCTCAAATTATGCAATCTATTATGTCATGCTATTTATTTTATTCATGAAATGTCATGACACTTTTTTTCCATGAGCGTTGGTAAGACAACAAATTTCGAGACGAAATTTTAATTTGTTAAAGGGGATAGTATGTAATATCCCGTATTTTTAAAAGGTATTTATTATTGTTATCTATATTATAAATTATCTTAATTGTTTTATTTATCGGATATCAATATTTACAATTCAGGTCATTATCCTTCTACGATCCAAATTTTTAAACCCAACTAGAGATAGACTTCAACTCTAATAGATGAGTGAATATCGATTTTCATCTTTATCATTAATCGTCCTACTTATCATCAAACACCAAAAATTATCCTATAAATACCCGCTTTTCCTACCGACTTTTTATTAGCTTTTATTAAGTCCAAGTTAAGATTTACTAAGTATTTCAATTTTCAATCTTTAGTAAAAGCAAAATTGAGTTAGCTTTCAATCATTGGATGACTCTTCCGTCATTTCAACTTGAGACTTGGCTTTTCTTGAGTTGACTTGGTCGATCTCCACTCCCACTTTTGCATTTTGTTTTGCTTCTTGATAGAGTTCCCGTCTACTCTTCTTTGCCATACTCACTGTCTCTTGGAGTCTTCCTTCCGTCTTGATTGTCTTCTTGCATGTTAGGGCGTGGCGACTTAACTCGGCTTGGCGGCTCCTCTAATTGTTACAATGCATTTCTGGCAAAAAGAATTGGGGTGCCAACTTTATTCTAAGTTTTACATGGCATTCATCAAAATCTAAACAATAAAATTCTAACAATTTCCCCCTTTTTGATGATGCAAAACTTAAAAACCTATTCAAAATGCAAATAACAAAGATACATACTGAATAGTGTATTGACATAGAATGTATGCGTAATCAATCTTTTTATTGATCATATCATTCTTGTACTTTTTACGCAACTTTTACAAGGTGTCGTAGTACATATTTGCCTACCGCAAAGAAAAATAAAGAATTTATAGCTTTAATCTGGAAGACTTACATTGTATGTATTTACATAATAAAATACGAAGGGTTGGAGCAAAGACAACATCTCCTTCATTGTCTCCCTTCTTTCATCTTGTTAGAAGCATCTTCTTCTCTTCTTCTCTTTTTCTTGTCGTCACCGCTTTCTTTTTCTTTTCATATGCCTTCTGGCGGCTTCATCTCTTCTTATTCTTTCTCCCGTCTCTCCTCCCATAGCCGAGTTTGTCTCTTGTTTTCTTCTTATAGTCTTTTTACATACTCAAATAAGTTAGTTTTAGCCACTTGCAAATTTGCTACTTGGTCAAGCCCGGTAAAGATCCCTCCTTTCTTTCCTGGATCCACATATTCCAATGTTTTGGGCGAGAGCCTGGGTGCAAGCTTCTTCACTCCACTATCGCCATTCTCTTCCTGCGGCGTATCTTGTCTTCTTCTTTCGGTGAGTGACCAGAGAGTGACTCGTTAGGTAGTCTGTGCTGTCGGCTTCTTCACATAACGTGAGACCCTTTTCCCGGTACAAGTCCCAAGCTTGAGCTATGACATATTTGCAAAGTATCCCCAGTTGAGCGTTTTAAATTCATCAACCTGATCGTGGCTCGTCCCGACATCTCGAGATGGCATAGGTGTCTCTGTCTCTTTGGAATACCTCCGTGTTCTTTCAAGATGTTCATAATTCGGGCATCCATTCTTCCCTTCCTTCCCTTCTCATCCACTGCGATTGTTTTTCTCTTTATCGACGTAGATATAGCGAGAATGTTGGGTAAGCGAGCACGTCAGGAGTTTGTTGCTTATAATGTCGGTTGTGAGGACCTTGTTAAGGGTTTGTGCAATCATCAAGTCACGTCATCGTCGATTCCCCCTCAACAAGCTTTCCTTTCTTTTGTTTCAAAAACTTCTAGGTAGACTCCACTCTCTGTTTTTATCCTTTCTTTATTAGTTTTAGCGCTGGTATTATCTTCCCTTTTTAGCATCATCAA